>VACF01000937.1:0-36857 GCA_006891605.1 Pleurozium schreberi | reverse complement strand
TTAAATGAGTGCATATCTGTTGTATGTAGATATGACATTCCTATTATTTATGTGAAAATTGAATGGATACAATTTCTAATTCAAATAATAGTATTTTAGTTTCATTGAAGCATTGTTATAAGTGATTTTTATGTTCAATGTTTGAAAAATTGGTTCCACATATTCAAGTTTTTTTACAAGACTACACAAATTGTATGAAATCATTTTGTTAAGAACTTTATATGTAACAAGTCAATTATAAAAATGAATATTCATTTTTTTAATTTACAAACCCTAAATTCTAATTTAAAAAATGTCTATTATTTTTTTACTACATTTGAAAATCCCATAAATTTTTGAAACTAACATTGATTCAATGGATTTGAATAAGGTTTTAAATAGCATAGATATTATTTTAATAATAAAATTAGGAATAAAAAAAGTACAATCAATGGCATCAAATCCAAATAATAGAGTGCAAAACAATCCAAGGTTGACCAACAAAGGATATCCTAGTATTGAAGAAATTATCGAAGCTAGGGGTAAAATGGATGAAATAGAGATTCCAATAGAATCTAAACCATACAATGAAATAGGTTTGTCATTAGATTTGTCCAAAGACATTGTTGCATCTCCAGAGCATCGTGTCAAGGTGAACATATTGCTCGTAGGTCCAGTACAAATGCCAGTTGAAAGAGCAAAGGTGGATGTTTATACTTATAATCCCTGTAGTCTACATGAACTACTTGTAGTCGACATTGTCAAGTGTCCATTTAGACAAGGTGAAGGAAATGTCAACATCAAAATCACCCTTTTAGAAAAATTTGAAAAAGTGAAGGTACAATTGTTTCCRACACCAGACCTTGATGTTACATGCACAGCTCCAGGAACCACTATTGGATGGAATGATGTACCAAGAAGACCAAAGGGAAAATTAAGACCAAGGCGTGGGTTGCCTTATTCAAGGTTACCAATAGATCCAAGTGATGTAGATGGTATACCAATTAGAGATCATAAACGAGCTCCATCTCCATTATGGGGAGGTAGAAAAAATAGTAGAAAACAAGGTTGGGCTCGAGGTATACATAAAGATAGTACATTTATGTTAGCAGACCCGTGTATATTTGCACCTATTAAAGTACAATTTTTGTTAAGTGATGTGACACATTCTTATTATAAGGAAAACTTTGATGAGCCTCCAAAGATACGTAAACTTGGAGATGCTAACACCACAAATCTCAAATTTACATTCCTATCTCCAAGTGAATTTCTGGCTAATGGTCCATATGGTCCATGGGGTTTAGATTATATAAAAGTGTCATTAGAAGAAAAGAAAGACAAAGCAAAATATAGTTGTCCAGATATTTGCATAAGAGACCTTTTTACATTCCCACCTCAAGATATTCATAATTGGTGGGTTACTGCAAAATATCCTCATGCAGATTTTACAAGAAGGAAAATTCGAGACCTAGTTCTATGGAAATTACCTATAGCAAAGTTGTTTGCAACACTCTGGGTAGTTCCGCAGTGGAAACAAAGACTTTTAGGTGCTAGCAAGAATTATCGCATACAAGATCACTTAGTACACAACAAAGAGTATTGTCCAACACTTTTTGACGTAAAAGGTGATAATTGCTTGCATGCATTTCACATGAAGCATCGATTATGGATAGACTTTCCTAGTTTTGACTTTGTTCCTATTAACATCATTGGAATGTTAGGAGGAGATGGAGGGTTGTTATTGCTTTATGGTAATGACAAACCTAAAGAAGTCATACAAAGAGGAAAAAGAACACTTCACATTCCTCCTTGGCAAGCTTTGAAACGGAAACATGACTCTCATCTCTATCCAAATCAACACATTTTGTTAGTTTGTAATCCTATAACTAGAGCATATCGGTTCTTACCTCCTCTTAACGTCTTCCTTGAATCTCCAATTGCTCGTGTGATGGTCTCTGATTGTGGAGGTTTTTATACAATTTACCTCATGGGTTGGTATTTGATAAAAGAACCAGAGCTTCGTGTAGCAATTTACAACTCATCCAATGAGTGTTGGGTGGAACATTTCAAGCCTTTCAAAGCTCTTGAACTTATTTCTAATGCAAGATATGTTAGAGCTCTCCCTTTGATAAAAAACGGTCCTGATGGTGGATTAAAAATTTACAATGTTTGCGAGTTGAATCTGGATCCCGAAAAACCATTAGAATTTAAGCCATGTATAGTTGCATATTGCATGAACACYTTMAYTTGGATTACTCACAWGTGGATTCAAGAGCAAAAGTTGCCTCCATCTGTTCCAGCTGATCCACCATTATTTCGTGCTGATCTACCAACTCTTGTAGAATGCAACAATCATCTCTTCGGTGTGGCTCGAAGTTTTAGAGGAACCAAAGCCTTTGTACAAATATACAAGCTTCTCCCACCAAGCCCTATTGCAACTAACAAACTACAAACAACAGAGTCCAATCATGTACCTCCAACATCAAATTTTGTTCCATACGGCCCACCAATGCCTTCTAAATATTTTCACATGAATTTTCCACGAAATATTTATCCCTATGATATTCCTTTGGAACTCAATTGCGTTTCAGGAATGGGAAACATATGGATTGCTCCTCCCAAYACTTGCTTGATTATATTTTTTAACGTAAAAATAAAAGAATGGAGTAGCATTGCATCTATTAAAATTGATCAAAATCATCATGGAATTCAAATAGGAAATTGGTCATTTCAACCAGCAATGCATGCAATAGTTTAAAAAGTTAATTTTTTCAATGAATAATGCTATAAATTTTTAGTTGGTGGCCTAATTAATAATGATGTTATGTTACCTTTATATTGAAACAAAAAATTGAAATTTAYATAGAATTAAAGGAAGACAATTTTTTGTCTAATTTTTTTAATCAATCTTAACCAAACAAATTATTAGAAATTTTAAGTAAATATTTTTACATACCTTACTTCTATATTCAAGACAATGATTGTAGGACTTCAGTATTTAATCCATTTGGCTAGTAGATGGACCAAATAAGTAGTTCATCTACTTTGGCATTAAAAAACATCCAAAATCTATTATCATGATTGGATGGATTATGGTAGTAGGCAAAATATTGGTAAAATGAGTAGAATTATAATATGTTATTTAGAAAGCCCAATCAAAAGATTTATATATGGAATATTAACTAAATACATGCTTGCCTAGTGCTTTTAAGGTAACAATTCCGGTCGATTTTCACTCCCATCTTTACTGCATAAGGATTTTAGTGAAACAACAACTTAAGGTAGAAAAAACCCTAGTAAATAGGTTCTTTAACTTTTTGCAAGAAATGATTATAACTTGAAAATTTGATTTAGATCTGTGACAACAGTTGATGTGATGTTGACATGATTTGATTCACAGAAACAAAAAGGTGTACCTGTAATTACAATTCAAAAGAAGGAACCATTYGTACAATCCAAGGCAGAGCCAGTGTATGACAATGATGATGAAATTTTGGCCAGACGATTGGAGTATTTCACAAACCGAAGTGCATCCATCAACAAGCCAGGTGGAAGCAATCATGTCTTGAAATTGGGTAAAAAGAAAAAGAAGAAAAAGAAATCCACAACTGAAGTAACAACAATGAACTCCAAAGGAAAGAATTTAGTTAGCACGGACTCACAGAAGAGTTTGTCTAAAACATTGACAAGATCCAGAAGTGGCCTTTGTGACCTCGCTAATCTACATGGTGAATGCTCTTTAGAAGACACGTGTAGGTCACCAAATACAACAATGTGCTTAGAGAACTCTATTCAGGTGGAAGAGACAAATTTTGCACATGCTGTGGCTGTGACTGAGCTAGTGCCAATGCCTTGTACACAATTGTTGGAGCTAGAGTATGCTGTGATCAATCCCGTAGAGGAGCACATTGGAAATGACAATGTGGGTTTAATAAACTYRCATCGTGAATTGGATGAGCCTGCAAATGATTTGGATCAGTCTATGGGTGACCATTGTAAAGAAGAGAGGCTAGAAAATGTAAGAATGGAGGATGGTATTGCTTGTGAGGAGGAGGATATTGCGGTGGTGGAGAGTTTAGAGGAGAAGGTGGCTACTAGTCAACCAACAAAATTTCATGGTTAGCAATCCAGTCTTACTTTTTACCACGGTACACCATCACATTATATGCCAATACTAGATACCCTCTTAGTTTTACCTCCCAAAAAATCAAGACACTACCACATGACATTTTTTGTTGATTCAAACCATAAAGGTCAGTTAGACCATGCCTATGCATGTTGTCTTGCTTAATATTTGGCTACATGGCATGTATGTAAGAGTTTAAGACCACAAWCTTTTCATCGCAAATGTGTAATGAACAAACGAAAGTCATGACTTGAATCCCATAGAAGAATATTCAATTGCGCCTTTGACATGGCAAGATTGTTCTAACAAAAAAGGTTGRAGAATGGAGATWGTAGAAATCCATGACTCTTGAGATCAATYTGCAATTGCTTTATAGATATTTGTRTTGGCTAAATCCACCACTAATCCACTATGATCCCTCTTTACCATATCTTTTGTGATAATTATTAAATAAGAACGATGTATATGATATTATTATTATTATTACAAGTGATGCAAACAAATACCAAGAAATATTTGGGCAACAAAATCCAATTAATTTTATCCTTCACAAGTACCATAATACTCTTGAAAGGTGTTGCTAACAGCTTGGGCCTATTGGCTATTCAAAGAAAGAACAAGGTATCTAAATAAAGATCCCTTAATCTTTTTTTGGCACAAATTTTCTTACATCTTGAGTTYAAGCATGAAAAGGCTGACTTATTGCAAACAATTGTAGTTCCTATCGTCCAATATAACTACAACAAAAAAGATGCATATATGGCATCTTTTTTGGTCAAAGGCCATATTTGTTATATTGAGACTTTTCACAATCTCATATTTATCCTTGCCTCAAAGATAAATTGATCTTTACTAGTTKTTTTTATATAAATAGATAACAACACCAACTTTTAGAATTTCATTATAGGATCACTATTTGARCATTATTTATTTTTAGTTTAGGTTACTATCTTTTTAAATGAATTTTTCAATAACTAGCATTCTGTCTCAAAATTTGCGAAAAGTCTCAGTACAACAAATATGGCGGTTGGGATTCGTGTTGAATGTTATGGAAAATTTGTAGAGCCTGAAGCTTCAAGGTTTTTCAAAAAAATGAATTTTCAAYGGTTTCACTGGTTGGGTACAGTGCAAGATAGGTGCTCAATGGAAGTCGAGCAAGAAGTAGTGAAAGAGCATGAAGTTTCGATGGACARAGTGCTCAAGGTAGAAATTTATGAACTGCTTCATGCAGCGGATTGTGCCAAGGTACCAACATCTTCTTAAATCTATACTTGACTTCTAATTAGAGCATATGCAAACCCTTGTGTTTGTATTCACTACTTCTCCTTGTGTCTTCATGCAGGTATCGTTTCAGGAGATTGTTTCTGTGCTAGGTATGTCAATACTAAATTCCATAAGAAATTCAAAGCTTTGCATCTACATAACTTTTGTATCTTGTCTTGTGTGTTTTTACCAGCTTTGAGTGGGCAATATGAGGACTTTCTTTTGTTCATTTTTATTTATAGTTAGACCTACATATGCAATGTTGTTAATTGATTTCAGTGGTATCAAATTTGGCATTATCTAAATTATACTTTTCACAATCTGATTAATCAAATTTATAAAACCATGTAATGATCCATAGTCCTTAGGATTGATGATCTACAAGTTAGTGACTTAGAGAAGATAATATTCTAGTAGACAATCACATAGTCTAGATGATTCTAATAGCAAAGAATATGTTCAAAGGCTAATCACAATGCAATTTTGTTTGAATTTAGATTCTTAGATTGATAGGTCWATGTTTATATTTTCAGAGGGGAAACTCAAGGTGGTGCTTCGAGAAGACAAAGCCCATATTGTTTCTCTAGTTCGAGAAGTGATCAATATTAGCAAGCTCTTGGAAGAAGAAAAAGCATTGGAGGGGTCAGAACAAGTTGAAGTAGCTCTCAATGTTTGTTGTTGAGGCTTTGCAATTTGAGCCCGAAGTAAAGACTTGATATATTGTTAACTGCAATTCAACAATCAAATTGCTCAGAGGTTAACTTTGTTGTATTTGAGATTTGAAGTCATATTGCCTAGTCTAAGGCTCAAAATGGGAAGGATTACGGATTTAATCCTAGTTTGAGTAGCCAATGAGACAATAACAATAATACATTGCCTTGTCTTTTTCATTTTGTTTGAGAAATTTAGATGATTGGTTAAATGTGACTTCTCTTATGAAATTGTGCAATAGTGTCAAAATTCCACCTCCAATTAAAATAAATGAACCCATGGAAGCCACTAATCCCATACAAATTGTATGAACATCTGGAACATGTTTTGAATGACCTCATGGAATGACTAGTAGAATTTTGTAGTTTAACTAATATGGAAGGCCAATATATAAACATTCTTTCCCTGCTCAATATGTATAGTACAAGTATATGTTACAAATTTGACCTATGGTAACACACTCAAATGTAAATGCATGACTTAATTGTCCTTCATTGTACCATCTAAGGAGCAAACCAAGCAATCCATGTAGTTCCTTTTTTCTTCAATAAAACTATGTTGCACCAACACTACATCTCATACAACGTGTTGTGCTGCAAATTCAATCCAAAGACCTCACTTTTCTAAACATCCTTCACTAAGTAGGACCTCCAACTCTTCCTTCCAATCAATTTTTGATATATATTTTTTTGTCATATTGTCTTCCATAATATGAGATGAGGTATTTGGTACAATACTTGCATTCTTGCACAATTTTTAGAATTCATCTGGTCTTCCAAATAATTTGAATAGGGACGTTTAAACTGATGATTCTAGATTGTTATTTTACACAAGTTAGAGTGCATTTACAAAATAATAGGTGGTTCATATCAAATCCTCAAATGACATGAAGCTATATGTCTTTGATCCAAAGTTCAAGAGGACATCAAATTACACAACATTCATAAAACACAATCATCACATCAAAGATCAGAGAAAGGTTTCTTCAACCAAGCCAAAACAGCCTCAAATTCAATATTTTAGTTAATGATATGGTGTCACACTAAGTGGTAACTCAGAAACCAAAAGCGTATCCTCCTTCCTAACCAAAATTAAAAGAAGATTTTTGTAAGTCTATCCAACAAATTTGTACAACAAAAAAGGAAAATAAGTGACAATCCTCTAGAAGCCCATGTTAAAGAAAAGCTCTTATTTTGAAACTATGTGAGTTTTGAACTATGATGTGATTATGGCTCTTTAAAAGATCATAAAGGTTTGAAGTTTACAACTAAAACAAAAATATTAATTCCTACAATCTATTCTAGCAATTGCAAATTTGCAATCAAAATCGATTCTCAAAAGTATGGAACAAGGGTTTAAAAAAGAATACAAGATTTTTCTTAATTTCTAAAAGTCCTTGAATTAATTCAAATTTTCTAAAATTAAATTTTTTATTTTAAAGTAAACATTATGAGAATAATTAGTGATTACTTTCAAAATGTTACAATTACTAACCAATATTCATTGATAAATTTCAAATTCAAAAATTCAAAAAAAAATCTCAAATTTATTGTGATTTGAATACTATGTATTTTCATAAGAATTTTTTTGGTATGACTTCAAAATGTATATTCTAAAGAAAATAATCTTTTAGGTTTCTATGTATTAAATTATTTCTTGAAGTTTCCTTTCAGAATTCGTAAATCAATTTGTAAGTGAATGACCTTTTAAGCTATAAGGAATATTTGAAGAAAAAAAACAATATGTTTGTATACGTAAAATAGACATTTATATATATCTTCATCATTCAAAAAATGAATTTTGGAATCAATAGAGATTAAATAGAATGAAAATAGATAGATTCAATAAATCTTAAAAAACAATTTTGTAAATTAATTGATATTTTTGGTGCATTGAAAGATCAAGAAATTACAGAATTTCATATAGGTGCACAAATTTAATATTGTAAATAACAGAGATTGGAGTTCCAAAAAATTTGAGTGTGGACTTTACAAATTTATTACAAAAATTTATTATATAATTAAAATTTTAATGAAATATGGTTTCAATAATTTATAAAAATCAAAATAAGAGTGATTTTAAATTTTTCTTCATATATAATTAGATACATTGTTTCCAAACTTGTCTCTAATAAGTTTGATAAACAAAAGCTCATTGATAAGATTCATTTCATAATAAATTATTTGATGTAATTTTAAACAATCTTAGAACTTTTCCTTTTGATTTCTTAACTAAGTAAATCTCTAATTTTTCGTTAAAAAAAAATTTAATATAAAAATTGGTCATTTTTATTTGAAAATTGGTTATTTGGATCTCTTTTGCAATTGCTACAAAAAAATCTTTCAACTTAAATGAATTACAACACTCTCTTGTGCATTAAAATACAAAATATGCCATTAAAAATATTTGCATACTCTAGTTGCAATATTGATACAATTTAAATATTTAATGTGCCTTTATAAAGCAATCAAATATTAAATACATTAATTAATTCAATAATTTTTTTTTTCCGGATATGAACAAGTTCATAATGCKTTACTAACCTTTGTTCTTGCATGGAAATATTTCTTCTGTAAAAGGTGTCTTAGGTGGACCCGGTGATGGTATAGTTGCTCCTTTTAAAAAGCCCCTAATTAAAACACCAATCACAAATATGATAAGAACTTGCAATTATTAAACTTAACATGACACTTTAGAAGAGAGTTCTCTTGAAATGACTCAACCTCCTCAACTAAATGTCAACCAAACTTTAACTATTAAGACATAGCCTTTGCAATKAGCAAATATATTTAAAAACAATCAATTTAAACCTCAAAGGTAAAAAAAACCTTTAACCTTTAAATCATGACTTTGCCATAAAACATGTATTCTACAAAAAATTATAAACCATGAGCCAATACAAAAAAAGATAAGCAAATAAGTTTATGAAAGACTGTTGTTACCTTGGAAACATAGGTGGCACAAATGAAGGAATGCCATAAGGAGATCTTGGCATCATAGACATGTCATAAGATGGAGGTCTTTGACCTTGCGAATGTGGATAGCTTCCACTTTCAAATCCAACCGGATGGAATGGATGACTAATTAYATGTGTTCCATGCCAATACATTGGTGCTCCATATTGAGAAASTCCATTAAGTTGCATGAGAGGTCCTACAAAAAAATACAATAAATCATGGACCATAAAGATAGCTCATCAAAGTGCACATATAATATTTTGAATTGATTTCACCAKGAATATTTGAAAATGCTTTAAAAACAATGGAAAACAAACCAAAGTTTAAAAGGTTAAGACTCTATTTTGAAGAAAAAGCTACTAAATCTTGAAGAATGTATAGAATGGAATTCATCTTTTCATTTATAGTATTCATGTATGACGTGTAGTAGTAWTACTTTTTAATAATACAATTGATAAAAATCATAATGCAAAGTAAATAAATTGTTTACACATACGTGCCATTGGATTTGTTTCAATTCTCACTTCATCATCAATGCTTTCATCTTCATCACTTTCKGATTTTACATTGTCTTCATTAGGCACTGGCCAATTAGCATCATTTGATTGTTCAAGTATTTTCGTGTTAGATTCGTGTTAGATATAGTACAATATGCATAGAAAAAAGCATCTATATATATAATGAATCTTATCATATGAATCATATATATCAAATGAACTTGGAATAAAACAAAGTAGCATATATAAACCTTGTGATAGCCTTAATTTCTTTGATGGAGATTGTCCGGATTGATTTGTAAGTTGCTCATAAAGCTCTAAAAGCAATCCAGGATTTGATTGAGTAAAGACGTTATATTCTTTGAACCTTGAAAGGTCTCCCAATCTACTAGCTTTCTCAAGAATAGCTTCTTTACAGCTACTTGAACAATGTTTYTTTGCAATTTCAAATGTACTAATGACATTATCTTTTGTCATTTCTCTTACCAACATATCTTCACAAACCTTTGCAAGAAATTGGACATTGTATTTTTGTGCTGCACTTAGCAAAKTTGATAAGTGGTCCATAATAATGCTATAATTCATGCTTCCGGTATAGAAAAAATTTATGAAGGCTTTCAATGCATCATATGGCATGTCAAGATTGCAAATTAGTTTTCCTTGTGTATTGGAGCAAAACATTGCTTGAAATTCATTTGATTTTGATGCCTACAAAGCATATTCTAAATTTCTCATTCAACATATACTTAAGGTAAAATATGTATAAAAAAAATTCAAGAATATTTCTTATTTGAATGTAATTTTCAAAAAAAAATAGAACGTAAATACATTAGAGGAAAAAAATCTTCTAATATTGAATGGAATTGAAATAAGATCAAATTTAATTAGTTTTAGCAACATTTGCTTCATTTCTCAACAATGTAAAWTAAGAATGAAGGAATCCATGTATCTATATATATTTGGAGATTTTGAAATTATGTTAGGCTTTTAGAAATTGCTACTACCAAAAGTAGAAACATAAGACACATCTATTAATTTTGAAATGTAGCAATTTCAAAAATGAACAAATTTTTAACCCAAATTGAATTACGTTGTATACAATTGTGTCAATTGGCAAAAAAACGTACCAAAATAGCTTTGTGGGCATGGACACGATCACCATCCAATCCTTGGAACTCCACATCTACATGAGTATCTTTAGCATCAACTCCACTATGTATATCGGCTTTCCATGTAATTAGAAAGTCACGTTGTTGCTCCAATTCTTTGACTTGTGTACGAAGATAAGCTACAGTCCCAGCAACTTCTCTAGCTCTTACCTTCAAATTGTCTTTCCGCTTYACAATTGACAAACTTAATGGCTCTCCATTTAAARTACTCTCTTCCGCCATACTTAGTTATAAATTTCAAACAATATATATTATGGAACACTTTTTCAAATCATTATGACATGAACTTTGTTTGAGTTTCTCTTAAAAAAGATTATTCTGCATAAATTAGGTCATTTCAAAAGGTTTGATGATGACATCCAAATAATTTACAATGAAACACATTTTACAATATGTTTGGATATAAATAAATAAAATCGTCTCAAATTTTAGGTTTTAGAATTTAACTACAATGTAAAATTTATTTAAATAGAAAAAAAAATTCTAAATCTCATATTTTATGCCATTTTTGAATGAATATAGATCAAAATCATGATTTTAGAAAATATCAAATATCCATAATTGGAAGATTTCCAAAAAGGTACAAGTGAATTGGTAATAGTCAATTATACAATTGAAATTGAAATTTTATCAAGTAATATTTTATCAAGAAATTGAAATATAGTTTGATCAAGCCCAAATATGAAGTGTCCTTTTAGGGTTAACAATCAATTTCAAACCATAAAAGCRTTATAGAGTGTTACAAATTTTTTTACTATCTCACAAACTCTAAGAAACTCTAAACTACTTGAGTATTAATATTGTGTTTCAAAAGAAAAATATTTTTTATTTTCTTTCCATCAAGCCATCAATCATATATTCTAATTCAAGTGAATTTTTGAGATTACTTCAATTCAAGACATTTGTWAGAAAAATAGAAATGATAGTGACAAATATCATGGTATAATTGRTATATTTCTTGAGCWCACACCAAGAGAAATGCAATTGAAAAAGTTCAAAAGTGGATAATTTTTAGTTTTCAAGATACTCTTCAAGATGTTATTTGAGATRCAYTTCAAGATGCTCTTCAAAGTATCACAAAGATTGTAATTTTAACAATTTAACAAAAACTCAAATGAAATGAAAATTAGATTATTGGATTGCTCTACTTTCTTATTTAAGATTACAAATTTTAAAATCAAGAACTATGTAAAAATTCTGATTTTGACTTTCAAAGTGCCTATGGGCTTGAAATATCCTTTAATGAATTAGGTATATAAACCTAAAACTACTATCAACAAAATTCTTGCCTTTTACAAATATATATATTCAAAATCATCTTGTCAAAGTACTCTTCGTCAATGAAATATATAGCATGCTACCAAACATTTAAATATTAAATCCCATATCATTGTATTATAACTGTATCTCGTATTGATATCGTATCCGTATCCGTATCCGTATCCGTATAGTATTTGTATCCATATAATACATATATGTGTACAGTATATGTATCCATATGCATATTTGTACATCATACATTGTATATTGTACAATATCTATATCGTAATTCTACTTGTATTCGTATCCAAAGATTTTTTGAAGATCAACGGTATCCGGGGGGGTAGAGATTTATTTTTATTTTTAAATCAACGGTTCTAAAATTTTTCGTTTGGAGGAGTGGGGAGGATATGAAAAACTCAAGGTGACAGCCTCTTTTCACTGGATTGTGTGTCAATTGGAATTGGAACATTTGGTTTTGGCTTTTTGATTAATCCCTAAATGGCAATTGTCTATTTAAGTGGACAATTGAAAACTGAAGTAGGTTACTATAAAATCAATTTTTAATGGATCTTTTTTAAAATTGAACAAAAGGTGTAGAAATTTATTTCTTTTGCCGAAAACTCTAAAGGTTTGACAATTATGTGCCTAGATTAAAAGTTATGCTACCCTCAATTTGGTTGAAGCAACTTGGACATGTGCAAAAATCCTCTACTTTTGAAATTTGGTCACTACAAGAGAAAGGGGTGTTTCAAGTGAGTTTTTAAGTATATTCCTACACACAAGATTATAAATAATGAACTTTTAAGGAGATTTTCAGTTAAAATTAACTTGAAATACATGAATTTTTAGTAAATTTTAACTGAAAATCTCCAAGAAGGTCATTATTTATGTTCTTGTGTCTAGGACTATACTTTAAAACTCACTTAAAACATCCCTTTCTCTTGTAGTGGGTAGATGTGTAACTAACATGATATTATTTGCAAATGTCAAAAAATGACCATGTTAGTACAAAAATCTCACTCTAGGAGTAATCATAGTCTAGTGGCCATTTAAGGCAAGGTTTTGAAATAAAAATTCTTCTAAATTCAAATGTTGTTATCTTTCAATCTATATGTTCAAATTTTTTTTCTCACATTCCTATAGTAGTTTACTCCAAATTTGTATGATTGATTTTTTTAATTTTTAATTTTTTCTCACTATCATAAAATGGACCACGCCTAGGCACCGTATAGGAGAATTTTCAATTTAACACTAAGAACCTATTTGTGCTTGTTTAATACCAAAAGTGGGCATTAAAGGGCTTACACCTACCCAAACATCCTTGAAATGAATGACGTTTCAAAGATATTTTTCCAAAATACAAACCTTTGTTCTCGCTTACCTAATATGAGTTGGTAATATAACAACTTGCTACAAATTTGAATGAGGCATGAGAGGGTGTGGAGCATGAGTATATAATTGTAGATAATAATAGAAATGTAGAACAACTTAAAAAAAAGGCTCCTTTGGATGTTGGCCCTCTCTTTGAGATCAGTGTAGGAAGGGATCTTTGTAATCAACATTKCTAGGATCTTGAAATGCATGCTCATACATGATTTCATATACCTCTATGTAGTTTYGATTGTTGCAATATTCTTTCTTTTTTGTTGTGTTTGAATTTTATAAAAAGTATAGGTTTTGGTATTTTCTACAATGTTTTGTATATATATAATTCATTCATAAAAAAATATTTTTTATGAATGAATTATGGTCTTTGACCTCTCTTCTCTTGCCACAAGGATTATAAATATCATAAATTAAACTATTTATTACCTCTAGTCCTATAAGGGTGTAGGGTAATAACTTCAATTAAGTTTTTGGTGTATGAATAATATATTTAATCTTAATATTCAATATACTAAATTAAATCACATTAAAGTGCTTAGAGCCTTTTTTGCAATATTTTCTAATACAATAATAAAATGATACAATTGTTTATACTATGCATACCTAGGAATTTTGCAATAACTATGCATTTTACAACAAAACTTAAAAAAATAGTTTAAGTTATAATTATGTGTTCTATTTTTGTATAATGGAGCACGCTTAACAATTCATGCTTTAAACCTTCAAAAACATTGAAAACATAAATCAACAAGTCAATGACATTTACATATGTAGTGCATTTTGATAATTACACTAAAAGAAATTGAAAGTCAAACATATTATGCACACCACACCAACGTTTTGAATAATTAATGTAAGGTTCAAAGTTAGTTTAGGGTAGAAGATATAGGGTTTAGGCTTTAGGCTTTAGAGCATACATTTCAATGTGTAGAAAAATAACTTCAATTATCCTTACATACATTCAATCATCCTACATTGGATGCTTGTAGCATTCATTTGAATAATTAGAGTCTTTAAGACTCATTTATTCTTTTTAGAATCCAATGTTGTTGTGTGCCCAGTCATGGCCGTTGGATTCATTGTCCGCCCATCCGCCCGTCCGCCAATTTTTTTTTCTTTTTCCATTGACCGTCCGCTTGTCCGCCCGTCCGCCTGATGGCGATTTATCGTGTCGGGGCCAATGATTGTGATTGCATGTCATCCTGTGGAACTTCGATGAGTTCAAACGTCAACTCACTACTCACGGGATATCCGAAGCTAGACGTCCACCGCTTCAGTGATTTGGCTGATTTCCAAGAGAAATATATGATGCATTGGAGTCGAATAGTCGATTGATTAAGGGGATGCTGAAGTTTCAACATTTGGCTTTTAGGGGTGTCGATTAATGGTCTCTTGAACATATTGATAAGATTCGTGAGCAACGAGACGGATGGCTTCCACGGATGAGGATTCTGCATGACAAGATAGAGGAGGTTTTAGTGGTCCGCCTGATGGAGGTTTATCGCGTCGGGACCAATGATTTTAATCGCGTGTCATCCTGTGGAACTTTGATGAATTCAAATGTCGACTCATTGCTCACGGGATATCCGAAGCTAGACGTCCATTGCTTCAATGATTTGGCTGATTTCCAAGAAAAATGTATGATGCATTGGAGTCGATTGATTAAGGGGATGCTGACGTCTCAACATCTGGCTTTTAGGGGTGTCAAGAAATGGTCTTTTGAACATATTGATAAGATTCGTGAGCAACAAGACGGATGGCTTCCACGGATGAGGATTCTACATGACAAGACAGAGGAGGTTTTAGTGGTCCGCCCGTCCGCTTGTCCACCCGTCCACTTGTCCGCCTGTCCGCCATTTTTTTTTCATTGGCCGTCCGCCCGTTCGGCCATCTGCCAATTTTCTTTTTTTTTTGTTGGCCGTCTGCCCGTCCGCTCGAACCCTTCCATCCGCTAAACATGAGCATCCTCCCTATTTGGAGGTCCGATTTTGGGACGCAATTTCTCTCGGGACATTGGACATGGACAACCCTGATTGACAAGATCCAAAATGAAAATCCAAAAATGACAATTCCCTATGACTGCAATGAGGAGATTTTGATCATGGAGTGATTGCAAGAAACATTTGTCCTTTTTTTTGTCCCCAAGGCCGTGGACAAGTAGGTTTTTGCTCATAACTTTTGTTTTGTATTTTGGTTTTACATGAAATTTGAATTGAAGGTATATGCAGTAGCTTTAGACATTTTTTTATTTTTTTTATTTTTTTATAATTATTTTACTATTTTTAAACAACCATCGATTGTGTGTCTACTTTGGACATTTCAAAGGTTTTTAGTCCTAATTTTATTCGACCCAGAAATGCAAATTTGAAGCTCAAAATTGGAATATAAGAAGTTATACTAAAGTTGCACAGTATCATAAAGAGATTTTCTCAGAATAATAAAGTGTCCACCTTCCACATGTACTCAAAATGGACTACATTTGCACAAGTGCACAGAACACAATTTTTTTTCTCGAAGATGAAAATGGTTGAAGAGAAGCATATTTAAGTTATTAAAAATTCCTTTTTTTATTTTATTTTTTTGAATTGTTTTAGTATTTTCTAAAAATCAAACAACAAAGTCTTTATTTTCTTAGTATTTTCCATTGTGCATTCTTTGTAAATAACTATTAGAGATAATTTTTTCTAAAGTTGAAATTCTAGAGAATTCCTATTTTTAATGTTTTATAAACTTCATATATTTTATTTAATTTTAAAAAATCAATTTCAAAAGTCACAAGATTCACTCAAATAGGAAGTTTTGAGACAAATAGGACAAATATTTCTTGCAATCACTCCATGAACTATATACAAGCTTATTGGGATGCAATTTTGATAGGTCAATGGTTTAAGTTTGAACTATTTCTAAAGGTTCTATTCTAGCTTTGCTATCAACCCAATTCAAAGGTTTACACTGAATGAAGGATGGCGATTAATCTTACAACTCCAAGCCAAGTTATTGGGGCTTGACAATAGATTGGCCTAGCATTGCTTTTGAGGTGGATGTGTGGGTGATTGCAAGAAACACCCCCACTTTGTCTACTAAAAATGTGAAAGCAAGGTTAGAATTTGTTTGATTGTACAAGGGTAAATAGTAAGTGACTGGGAGATTCACTATCCACCCAAAAGACAGGGCATACAAAAGATTTGAATAGGGATATTGCACAATTACAGGAATATGCTTTTAAACTTGAATCTTTTAGAGATTAGACGCATATTTTGATTATTGCGTGTGTCGACAAAACAACAAAAATATGGTAACTTAGAGGTGGCACGATGCATCTGCTTCATGATTGCAACCACCTTGTAATATGAGCAATTCCAAACCACATTTCTAAAACTATTATACACCCCTTATACAGAGTATGACCTTGTGAAAAGGTCAAGTTTTTGCTAATGCATCTCTTATTATTTCAAGTGCATTTAAGATTTTCTATCCCAACCTGACTTGGGCTACTACATCAATTTGTCGTGACAAATCCTAATACATCAAGATTGTGCCCTAATACAAACAATCATTTAAATAATTTTAATTTCAAATTTTTTTAATTTAAGATTCATTAAAAATAAAAAGAATYGATGAAGTTTGTTGGGTACTTCTTCCATGTCCATCAACTGGTCCGTTGACCTTGAATGCAAGTGTRTTCAATTGGATGGTGAGGTGGTCAAGTTGGACAGCTAATCTGCCAAGCTAAATGACTAGTTTGTGAAGTTGCACAACAAATTTGTCAAGCTAGCTAGCTGTAGACCACCAGTCCTTCGAGTTGGTATGTCCTCGAAGACTATCAATCCAGTTAGTCAAGTAGTTGTGTCCATATAAGTTGTGATTGTTTTCATCTAGATTGTCTATCATGATAATTAAATTTCTTCCTTGAATATTCTATCTTGACAGATGKTGAGATTGGAAGATGATGTTATGACAAACATATTAGCATTGCAATGTGACTCAATGCGGACAACCTTGACTGYTTTCATTTATGACATTTTGGCTCATGTAYAGCAMAAGGGGCACCATTTAGGCCAAGTGATTTTGAAATATCTAATCTAATTCTCAATCTCTTGAATGAAGTTTGCTAGAGTAGATTGCATTAGGTTAGAAGAGTATGAAAATTGGTGAAGTAAAAAGCAAGACTATAGTTTCAACTAATTGTAAACATTTTATCTTCTTCCTTGAGAACAAGCCCAATTGAGTTATTTGGATTTTCAATATTGGCTCCCTAAGGTGAGTATATCAAATCATTCACTTTGCTTTTTCTAAAAATAGACACGTAATTGATCATTAAATATTAATTACTCTTAGTAGTTCACATTGCAAAAAATCAGGTTCAAACTCCAATAGTTACATTGTTAACCACTTTGGCCTAATTAGACTAAAAACTCTAACAAGGATTCAAATTGAAGTTTTCAAAAATTAAATTTTAAATTTCCTAAGTCATAGATCATGATTTGTCATTCTTCAAATGATAAAAATCAYTGAAATTGGATATTCTTAGTGAAAGTAATGGCCTAATGAAGTTTGACCTGGAAATTGGTCTTGCATATTGCATCCATCAATTTCTAATGATCTTTGAATGAAAATTCACTATTAATTTTTAGAATTAGTTTAGAGTTTATTCTAGTACCTAAAGCTTTGATTTCACTTGAAAGGGATAAATATTTATTATTTTCATCCAAATCTAAACTTGTTGAAGATTAAATTTCATSCTACTCTATCTCCCTTGATTAAATTCTATTTTTCAAGTGTAAAYTASCTTTGGAATCCCTAACTATTTTCTAATTGATTATAAGTTCAACTTGTCCCTTAGTTGTCTTCAAGAGYCGGTTGAAGTTGACTATCTATTTTAACCTTACTACTTTGAACCTCTACTTCCAATTTATTATTTTTATTATTTTTAATTTATAAATCCTAATTGTGTTATTTATACACTTAATATTTGTACTTTCCTATCAAAAATTACAAATTGATGAAGTTTCACCACTATTAGGTATTTTAAAACTTCACCCACTAATTCTATCAATCTACAATTTTAAATTAACTTTCCTTTAAGATTTTGACCTATGACTTTAATCAAAATTCTAATATTTATTTTTTACCTTCCTTGGATGATTTAAAAAAAAATTCATCCACTACTACACTTCATCCTTTCGTATCTTTTTTTAGTTTTATTTGTTTTTAAGGTTTAAAATGGTCTTGGAAAGCTATAGAGATTATCTATACTAATCTAAATATAAAATTATGTTTTAGAATATCTCTAAAGTTTTGAGTTGAACTTGTAAAGCCTACTTTCATTTGAGATTTTAACACAAAGCAAAGTAAATGAATTTGGTTTGTTTAGAAAACGGTACCTYTWAGTCGACGTCCAACACAACTTTGCCATCCATAGTCTCAATCCAGATKGCCTTCRAACRTTTTTCATGCTCCATTTTTTATGTGATTGGTTAAAATTTGTTCTCTTTTCTTGCTCACCGCTTAATAGAGAAGTTTACAATGGGAAATTTAAATCCAATTCACAACCTACATTGAACCATCTCCTTTTTTTTGTTTATTTCTTTTTCCTTATCCCTTCTGTTTCCCTTTCCTTTTGTTTTCTATTTGTTTTTTTGTAAAATTTTGTAATCTCAATGTATCAATCCTCTTCTATTTGACCAAACAACCATTGCACTAATTGTCATTATATATATTTGGGTTTCYAGTTTCTAGTRTTTTTTTCCTTGTGTTCTTTTTAATCCTAAAATGTCAATGTCGATACAAAGTATCCCCTCCCTTCTAATCTCTTAACTTGAATCTACTATATCAACAAAAAAATATTTGATGACATCRTTATGCTCTCAATTCCTCCCCCCAATGAGTTTTGACATGCTTTGAATTTTAAGAGAGATCAAACCTTTGAATTTTGGACTTGGTTTTTTTCCCCKAGGTATGGATCTCTCAACACATTTTTCTAAACTCTAGAATCTTCTACCTTCTCCAAATCCCCGTGGCTCTCTTTAAGACACATGACTCTCTCTCCCARTTGTTAGCCATTTCCATCTGAAGGATCATACATGAATACCTAACTAACGCTTGTAAATGTCTGTGGGCTTGTTCCTAGTTGTTCGCCATTCTTAGCTAAGGCTTATATGAAGTTGAAGAGGTCATGCTACTACTGCGGTCTCTACTTGACGTAATCACTCCTTGTAATTTAAGGTAAAAACTTGAATTATTAGGAAGGTATTTAATCTGGGGCTATTTACCTTAATTATTCCACTTGATGTGATTGTCTTTTTACATAGAAAGCTATGAGCGAGGGAAGTATTTTCAATATTCTATGGTTTTTGAAGATTCATTCAGGTATTTTCTAAAGTGGGGCTATCTTACAAATAGAATTTAAATTTCCAATTTTTTCACACCCACGTCTTTCTTCAAAAAACAATTCCTTTCTACTACTACAAAAATGTATAAGGTATACACCATGAAACCAACAACATTCAGTTCAATTCAAGTGTCATTGATCAATTGGAGTTTTTTAATAGCAAGTTTACCATTCATCACTTCATAATCCCCACTTAAATTATCTTGTGAACATTCAATTCAATGTGAGAGTGTTTAACACATGGATTCAAAGATTGAAGTTAAATGGACTATAAACCCTATTTTTTGTGTTGTATAGTTTTCAGTTTGTTGAATCCACTAAAGTAAGCCTCCCTATTTGTGCAAAGCAACAATTTCTTGCCACTTGTGATCAATGTCTTACATTCACTCTTACTTTTTGATATATACACTATTGTATTGTTGAACAATTTCAATCAACCACCCTTCATAAAATACTTTTTGACTGTGCCCATTTWATCATCCATACTATCTATCCACGATCAATACTCACCATACTATGAAAAATTTGCATGGCCCCTATGTGTCAAGGCAAACTTATTAATAAAAATTCCTACTACAAGTGATGTTTTTACATAGCCTAATTTACATATATTAGCCTATGTAGCATTTTACAGACTATAATATGATTGAGGAGGGCTCCCCCTCAACCCTTGTGGCTTTCACCAACATTTCATGGACCCTATAGTAGCCYTACATTACATGAAATTTCCCCCCTTTGAATTAAATGGATTTCATCCTTTACATACACTACTAGAAATTTCAATTTTTTTTGTTGTTTTGGTCGCATTGATCCGGTCACTATTCTATTGATTTTGACAAAATTTTGTTGAAAATCAACAAAATAGTAACCTGATCAACGCGACCAAAACAACAACAAAATTGAGTTCTCTAGTAGTGATAAAGATTTCTAAAAAATCAATTGTAATCTCCTAAGGGGGCTCTAACTTATTGTTTGGGTGGTTTGGCTATTGTTGTGGATTTTGAACTACAAGAGGTTTGGGCCAAGTTATTCAGATGGTTTGGGCTATTGAGARCTTTTGAGCTTAACAGTGGGCTCTAGAAAAAAAAATTAAATAAGGATTGGTGAACATAATAAAGCAACGGTTTAAGAATAAACTCTAACAAAGGTTGTAATTCTTTTTCTATTTGAGCTCATATTTTTGACAAAGGAACGAGTTGCAAAGATTTGCTCTAAGGCGATATTATAAACATGGAGGTGGATTATGAGTCAAATTATCATTGTATTGAAGGTTTCTAAAAGTTTGACGGATATACAAGTCAAAGCTTTGTCATATGGTGTGTGGCCAACAAAACTTGGTTGTAGAAATTGGCAAGTGCCAAACTGGTTAGATAATACATACAAACAAGTTAGCCAAACAACTACCAAATTTCTTGTCATTCACTGAAAATTCTCAAATAGTGGAATTTTCACTCAAAATTGATCAAGATTAGACAATAAAATAAAAAAAAATTGTAGTATCTTTACTAACGGCAATGCCAAAATTTGGTGAATATGATCACTTGGGTTAATCTCAAATAGTTACAAAATTCAAATGAATTGATAATAAAATGTATCATAATTATAAATATCAAGTCCATTGGAGGTGTAAACCAAATCTATGATTCAAAAACCATCCTTTTTTGAAAATAYGACAAAAAAATTCTTGCAATAACTCGCTTCGTGTACAAGTATTTCACATTCAATTTTTCATTTGCATTTGATGGCAAAGAAAGAACCATGTAGGAAGGGCTTCTATATATGTAGGAAGCCCTTCCTACATGGTTCAAAATTTTAATCTTAAATCAATGTCAATATTGTAAAGAAACATATTCCTACTTGCTAGATTTCATTCAATCCTAAAGAATCTTGCACATCATTGGGGGATCATGAATGTTTTCAAGAGTTTAAAGTCGGAGCTACACAAATCTAGTGATGCACATCCAAGTACATATGTTGAAAAAGAAATCTTTGTGTATTCTTCAACAATGTAACTAACTTGGTGCTTTATGATTTTTGTTCAGGGATATGAATCGATTCATGCAAAGACGGGAAGAAAAAAACTTGCAAACATGAAGATCTTCAATCTAAATTCTCCTCATTCATTGATTTAGTATGCCTAAATAGCTCTAACTAGCTAAACATTTCTCCTACTACAAGTAGAACCTTTCATAGTGCAAGGTGTTTGGACTTTGCACTAAGAGAGGTTTATTACATTTAGAGATGCAATAGGACCACTTGTTTACATTTAGAGAGGCCATAGGGTCATCATGTGCATGGGCCACTTGCTGTATACAAACTCTCTCACTGCAARATTTTCACTRCAGGAGGTTGCAATATGAAAGGTTCTACGTGTACCAAGGATTTTTAGAAACTAATTTGTAAACTACCATGAAGTAGCTAAATTTCTTAAAATATAAAAATGTGTAATGCAATGCAATTTAGTAGAGTGATTCAAAGATGAGCTGTGAAGATGACTCTTAAACAAAAGCTACAAACAATGAATCACAAACACAATCACATTACTCGTTTTATTGCTATACTAATCAACATGGGAATTTTTTGAAACCAAAAATTTGAAAGCTTCTAATAAGATAGATTGTATACWACAGGTATTTTTTACATTCTACTCCAAAACTATACATTTCTATGACCTCCAACAATTAAGGGTAATTAATAAATAATGAATTAAATTCTACCATTCTACACTAAATACACCTCCAATGTGGAGAATACAGTTGTGAGTGTGTAGTGCAAAAGATGCCCCTATTTTGGGAAAAACTCTCAGTGAGTAGGGGTGCAAAGGCTTTGTTTCATGGTGTTCCAACTCATAGAAGAAAAGATATTGAAGTTTTAAGTTTTTATGAATTAGAAAATTACAAAACTACTTTTTATTTTATTTTGACTGGCAACGGCACAGGGCACAATATTTTAATWTAATTTAGGTCCAACGCGTGGTACAGTACAGCAGTGTTTTACAACAATACACATCTTCACAAAACATGACAACATGAGATCCTCTAAAAGCCGCACCTCCATGGCAAGCTTTACGTATGCACTTGAAGAATCAGCTACCATGAGGACTCTTGTCCGCCCAGAAAGGGAGGTCAACACCATCCCTCCAAGCACTACAGTAGTCCTCACAGGAGTTAAAGAATTGCAAACAGGCTCATCTGCTGCATTTGCAACATCCAAACGCGTGAGATACACTACTTGGTCACAGCATTCTAGCTGAGACCGTCGGGAGAACCCCACCCTCCACCGCCTGGAGTAAGAATTTGAAGCTTTTCCCCTGCTTTCACTTGCACGGTGTTCTTTCCACCTAAATACAAACACCGACCGTCCGCCTTCACCAGGTAGTTTACACCACGAGCGCCATTTTTACCTCCCAGAAGACCTCGTGGTGCATGCACTCTTCGTTCGGACAAGATACTGACCGTCACTGGGCTTCGAAACTCAATTTCCCTGATCACTCCATCGCCTCCTTTGTGTTTCCCGGCTCCACCACTACCCTCACGCAGCCCAAATCTGTACCAAACAGTAAGCTTCTGTCAGCTGCAGACACAAGACATAAGGTAGATGACACCAAATCGGATAGGGCCTGACCCGTCTCCTATACTGAMCCCTGCTACTTCTCCTTTTCATGAACCTATTTGGACGTTTGTAGCAAGTGGTGAAAGCATGACTTCGCTAAATGACTCTGGTCACTCACCTTTGAATGGAAATAAGGGATTTTAATGTCCCTTCAATAGTGATTTCCCACTTTGAAATTGCACAAGAAATTTATGCATGGTGATGAGATTTAATTTGCCTCTGTACCCAAACAGAACTCTCTACAGCTCTATAGTGATCTCCCAAAACTCACTCTTGAAAATAGTTACAGCGATGCGAATAGTAGATTACCCTCTACCTTTCATCTACATAATCGTCAGCAAAAGTCAAATCAAACAACCAGAAAGGGAACATCAGTCGTATGAAAAGTATGAGAAGAGGATAGATGTACCTGTGCAACAGTACAGGATATCGTTGCTCAAAAATCTCAGGGTCCGTCATACGAGTGTTGGTCATATGGCATTGGACGCCACTAGTTCCGTTCCAGGTAGGACCAGCTCCACTTCCACCAGCAATCGTTTCATAGTACCCAAACGTGGCATCTCCAAAGGTGAGATTGTTCATACAGCCTTGAGAACAAGCACAGGCCTGGAAGGCGGTGAGAACCACATCRGTGATGCGCTGTGAAGTGAGCACATTGCCACCCACAACAGCAGCTTTGTCACTGGGTGACAAGAAGCAGCCCTTGGGTATGCTGATCGACACCGGTGCCAAGCAGCCCTGGTTGAGGGGGATATCCACATCCACAAGGCACCGCAGGCAGTAGATGATGGCTGCAGCCGTGACGGCCTCTGGGGCATTCCAATTCGAGTAAACCTCAGGGCTTGTGCCCTCAAAATCAAAGCTAGCCTCTCCTTTGTTGCCATCAATGGTCAGTTTCAGATGTATAGTTGAGCCATCGTCCATGTAATCCTCCGCTTCTAAAACTACCAAGTCTCCCTGTTTGGCATGTGGAGACTGCGTGGCAACGTGCTCAGCCATGGTCTTGAGCATCTCTCGTACAGCTTCTTCCGCATTCGCCTGCACATGGTGCATGTAAGCTTGCACAACCTCTAAACTGTATTGATCAATGAGCTCACCAATCAACGTAATCCCTCTCTGATTTGCTGCCACTTGAGCTTTGAGATCTGACAGGTTGTCCTCAATTCTTCGAGTTCCCGGCACCACTTGTTTCTTTCCCCCCTCCTCCTCAGTAKTTTCGGCTGTTAAAATGCTTATAATACCATCCTCCTGAAACACCCCGCCCTCCACAAGCTTGAAGGCTTTAATTGCTGCTCCTTCTTCCCAAATCGCTTTAGAGAACGGCGGCATACTTCCGGGTGTGATGCCACCAATCTCGGCATGGTGTCCTCTACTTGCTACAAAGAAAATGAGCTCCTTATCTTTAAAGACGGGAGTGATGACGGTGATGTCAGGAAGATGACTCCCCCCTGCGGCAGGGTGATTGGTTACCAACACATCACCCTCTTTCAAGTCTTTGCCCCAATGCTGAAGCTGCCAACAAACAGTACTCGACATCGCTCCCAAATGCACAGGCACATGAGGAGCATTCGCCACTAAGCCTCCATCTGGACTAAATAGGGCACACGAAAAGTCAAGTCGCTCCTTGATGTTTGTGGATATCGACGTCCGCTGCAGTGTCCGGCCCATTTGCTCCGCAATTCCCATGAATCTACTCAGTCATAGACAAAAAATTTAAGTTAGGAAAAGTAAATGCTTAACCCTAAACGAACAAGCTTTCGTGGTTTGAAAATAACCAACTCGATAGATCACATTGTGAAGACTATAATTCAGATGGGGCCAAATTTTATATCACCAGAATCAGTAGATGATAACTCATTTCTCCATTTAAATGTGCAAACAATTATCTAAATGGAGTAATACTCTACAACGATTTGAGTAATCTCATCCACTGTAAAAGCGGAATATATCATCAAATATTCCCTTAAAAAAATTGTATAACTTATTAGTGGTAATTTTCTTTTGATTTTCCAAAAACTTCTTATGCACTTGAAGGGTTTTTTTTAKWKTGTTGGGTGGTGTAGAAAGCAATCYTCATTAGAGAGATGATGGCCTTAATTTTCATACATGGGACATGCAAAATGTGGATGACGACTCATTTACTTATGYAGATGTTTAAAAAATTCATCCAAACGGAATGTTACTCTCCAAATATCATTTAGAAATTTAGAAATTTCATCCTTTGCAAAATATATCTCCAATGTTTCCTAAAACAATTGTAATACTTTAGAACAATAAACCACTCAAAAGAAATTCTTGACACAAGTTCCAATTTATGCACAATACTTCTTCACATGTAGAACATTCTGGATGCTATCAACTGTAAAAAAGATTACAATTTAGTTTTTTTGGCACATTCTMGTGAAATTTTTTAGTTATAAACTAAATTAATTAGATAAGTGAAAATAGAAAAATATTTAAGGCAAAAGATAAAATTGACATAGTACATTATTGACATTAAATTAGAACTTGAAAATATTGTCATTAAAAGCACATTCAAATTTTTGAAAAATAGGAATAAGAAATCCGGATTTGCACATCAAATGAGAAAAGTGCTTTGCTATAGTGAAAATCAACTTTCAATAGAACCATGGCCACAACAAATCATACTTAAATCCTAAAGTTCTTTTGGTCAAAATTTAAAAAATACTCTCAAAATTGCGAGAAGTTATGCATTCTAAAAATARATTTATAAATCAAAATTTGGCCACTTTTTAGAATTTGTAATTGCATGATCTTATTCTTGACTAGCATAAGGGTCTTGCCAAAAAAATAGGGTCTAAAAGTGATGAATGTGMGAGATTTGGTTGAGCAAAGAGCAACCCAATTTTTTTTCAAAGTTGCCCAAGCTAGGATAGTGTGCCTTATTAAGCTTTTTAAGCCATGTATGTCAAACTCTACTTCACAAAAAAATCTAATGACTTCATATTTAAATAGAGCCTCAAACTAAGAAGAAGTATGGCTAATTTTCAAAGCAARATAATACTCTACTACACCTATCCAAATCAGAGGTAATAAAAAAGACTTTTGAAACCAACCATTGGATCTTTGTAAAAATTAAATTCCTTGGAAGGTTGTTTGAGTTTTCAATCTCAAAAAGAGTGAAAGAGGAAAAAACAAAATCTTATACTTCACTAAAATTAGATGCCCCAAGTATCCAAAAAAATATTGTAGATTTAAAAGAGCTTTAGGGATTAAAACAAAAGAAATCATACAAATAGTATAGTAATAGAATGAAAATGTGACATGTGAGTACACGATTGTCCTTCCTTGTATATATGATTTCCAAGGCCATTATAATGTTTTAGAGATGATAAACTTTACAATACAAAAGTGTAGTTCAACAATACAATTTCTTGACCAGAGAGAACTTCTTATATACATTCAATACAACTTTTTGATGTGCATTATTCTCAAGTTCCACTGAGCATAATTAATTGAATTAGTTGAAGAAAATTAATTTTAAAAACAAATGCTAACATTTTTGGAAAAATGTATGTTTCACAATGATCTTTTGTAGTGGAGACCAAAATCTTATAGAATGAGATTATTTTAATCATCTATTCAACTTTGAGCTTTTAAAATAATAATTATTTGATGCCATCTCTTTATGGAATATTTGCATCAATGATATTCTTTACTGGAGTTGTATATACAAGCTTGACATTAGTATGCAAAATCGTAAACAAAAATTGAGAACTGATTCCTAAAATTTCACCCAACTAATTGAGTTTCATTAAAAAGTATTAGAGGTTATGTTATGAGAGAATTTTTTTTAATGATTTTTAATCTTTTTTGTTAGCACTTTATTGCTTTTGATTTTTGTTATTTATTACCACATAGTTTGTACTGAAAAGATTCCCAAAAGCATGTTGTTGGTTACTTGTTTCTATCATTTTTAAAGATTAATTTTTTTTTATAGAAATCTGAATGAGATTGATGTTTATATGTGTTGCAAAAAAAGTCTAAAAGTGACTCACATAAAATTATTTATTTTCATTGAGGTGACCCTTTGCCTTTCATGGCATATAAGGAGGTCCCCAAGTGATTCTCCATTTGTATGACTCAAATAATGAATCATCTTTACTTCAACCCCAATACAGTATCTAGGAAGGAATTATACATCCTTTCCAAGAAAATAGGGTAATCAAAAGCCTTCAATCAACAATATTAATTATGCAAGCAAACATATATACTAGCTACTTCCATAGTAGAGATTTTTCTTGAATTTATTCCTAATGCCATCTTGTAGTTTGAATGCATTGGCAGATTAGTTGATGGATATTTTTAGAGATTGTTTTAAATTATTTTTCTACACAACACCTAAGTTTAACTCCCAAAGTTCCAAAGTCCTTGAATGGATTTTTTAGAATTTTGGGCATGGCCCTATGATGCCAAATTTTGTAGTTACTTTTTTAGCCTTTTTTTTAAACAATGGAGTGTACTAGTCTTATAGGAATTTCATTATTATTTCATTTGAAAGTTACACCTCAACGATTAGGATTGAAACTTGATAATTCAAAGAAGTTATATCCTCGATTTGTGGTCCATTTGAAATAATCAAGCATTTATAAATCAAAATTTGGCCACTTTTTAGAATTTGTAATTGCATGATCTTATTCTTGACTAGCATAAGGGTCTTGCCAAAAAAATAGGGTCTAAAAGTGATGAATGTGAGAGATTTGGTTGAGCAAAGAGCAACCCAATTTTTTTTCAAAGTTGCCCAAGCTAGGATAGTGTGCCTTATTAAGCTTTTTAAGCCATGTATGTCAAACTCTACTTCACAAAAAAATCTAATGACTTCATATTTAAATAGAGCCTCAAACTAAGAAGAAGTATGGCTAATTTTCAAAGCAARATAATACTCTACTACACCTATCCAAATCAGAGGTAATAAAAAAGACTTTTGAAACCAACCATTGGATCTTTGTAAAAATTAAATTCCTTGGAAGGTTGTTTGAGTTTTCAATCTCAAAAAGAGTGAAAGAGGAAAAAACAAAATCTTATACTTCACTAAAATTAGATGCCCCAAGTATCCAAAAAAATATTGTAGATTTAAAAGAGCTTTAGGGATTAAAACAAAAGAAATCATACAAATAGTATAGTAATAGAATGAAAATGTGACATGTGAGTACACGATTGTCCTTCCTTGTATATATGATTTCCAAGGCCATTATAATGTTTTAGAGATGATAAACTTTACAATACAAAAGTGTAGTTCAACAATACAATTTCTTGACCAGAGAGAACTTCTTATATACATTCAATACAACTTTTTGATGTGCATTATTCTCAAGTTCCACTGAGCATAATTAATTGAATTAGTTGAAGAAAATTAATTTTAAAAACAAATGCTAACATTTTTGGAAAAATGTATGTTTCACAATGATCTTTTGTAGTGGAGACCAAAATCTTATAGAATGAGATTATTTTAATCATCTATTCAACTTTGAGCTTTTAAAATAATAATTATTTGATGCCATCTCTTTATGGAATATTTGCATCAATGATATTCTTTACTGGAGTTGTATATACAAGCTTGACATTAGTATGCAAAATCGTAAACAAAAATTGAGAACTGATTCCTAAAATTTCACCCAACTAATTGAGTTTCATTAAAAAGTATTAGAGGTTATGTTATGAGAGAATTTTTTTTAATGATTTTTAATCTTTTTTGTTAGCACTTTATTGCTTTTGATTTTTGTTATTTATTACCACATAGTTTGTACTGAAAAGATTCCCAAAAGCATGTTGTTGGTTACTTGTTTCTATCATTTTTAAAGATTAATTTTTTTTTATAGAAATCTGAATGAGATTGATGTTTATATGTGTTGCAAAAAAAGTCTAAAAGTGACTCACATAAAATTATTTATTTTCATTGAGGTGACCCTTTGCCTTTCATGGCATATAAGGAGGTCCCCAAGTGATTCTCCATTTGTATGACTCAAATAATGAATCGTCTTTACTTCAACCCCGATACAGTATCTAGGAAGGAATTATACATCCTTTCCAAGAAAATAGGGTAATCAAAAGCCTTCAATCAACAATATTAATTATGCAAGCAAACATATATACTAGCTACTTCCATAGTAGAGATTTTTCTTGAATTTATTCCTAATGCCATCTTGTAGTTTGAATGCATTGGCAGATTAGTTGATGGATATTTTTAGAGATTGTTTTAAATTATTTTTCTACACAACACCTAAGTTTAACTCCCAAAGTTCCAAAGTCCTTGAATGGATTTTTTAGAATTTTGGGCATGGCCCTATGATGCCAAATTTTGTAGTTACTTTTTTAGCCTTTTTTTTAAACAATGGAGTGTACTAGTCTTATAGGAATTTCATTATTATTTCATTTGAAAGTTACACCTCAACGATTAGGATTGAAACTTGATAATTCAAAGAAGTTATATCCTCGATTTGTGGTCCATTTGAAATAATCAAGCATATAAAAGAAGTAGCTTGTGAATTGAACTCGTCAAGTAGTTGGAAGATTCACAATTTTTATCATGTGAGTTTATTGAGGAAGTATGTTTTTGGTCCTAGTCATATGCTACATGAGCTTCCTAAAGTTGCTTCTAAAGGAATATTACTTGTAGAACTAGAAAAGATACTAAAATACACTACAAGGGAACGCAATTAACTCTGTCAATTTGGACATTTTTTYTGTCAAYTTTTTGTCAATTCARACATTTTTTTTTGGTCAATTCGGACAYTGTCTRTCAATTCGGACGTGTCAATTYGGACATTGTTTTCTTATAGTGATACTAGTAAATCATTTTGAAGGCTCTTAGTTAAATGTTAGGATTACCCTGAAGACAAAGCGTCTTGGGAAAGAGATTGAAATTGAAAGTGATTGGAAATAGGTATCTCCAATCAATGGATTTAGTGGAATTAGACAACTCCGCTTGGATGACTAGTGCATAGGATTTACACAACTCCAAGTAAAGACAAGTGAAGTGGAACATGGAGTTAGATAACTCCAAGTAGAAGACTGATCAAAARTTGGATATGATATGATTTAAGGTTTGGATAAGGTATGATGGCCTRAAGTAGAATTGCTACTTTTACTTTGATAAATGGTTTTAGATAGAACCAAGGATAAATAKCTAAAGGTAGAAAAGAAATCGTAGTCTATCTTAACTCCTAAAGGACCATAAAGCCACCACGTGGCTTTTGCAACTATAATTGTAGAAAATTCAATATCTTAACCTCACTAACACTTCTTGAACAACAAAGAGACCCTAGATGATTTTCTTATTGTTAAATGTGTTGGTGCAATCTAATGAGGAAATGAATGATCGAGTGTGCGATTTTGGTGAATTTTTTTAATACTAAAAAGATGCTTTAGGCCGTCATTTTACATCCTCATATCTTTTTCTCTACACCTCAAAACTATTTGAAAAAAATTATACATCAATATCATGATAATATGTCCCTATGGAAAAAATCAGATTTTTTGGAGCACTTTGATGCATGCCTTGCAGTCCGAGAAGTTGTAGTCCTTCACAACCCCGAAACCTCATCTAATGATTTAAACCCTAAAGTACCAAGGCCATTATTTCTTAAAAAACAATCAAAATTGCCATTTCTATTGCAAAGAACAAAAAACTTAAGAGATTATTTTTTTTGCATATCTAACTAATAGAATCTTGCACTAAACTAGCATAAGGACGTGAAGAGAACAATTTAAAAACTTTGACATGGTAGATTGTATGACATTTACGTTTAAAGTGAAGAAAACAATTTTATTCACATCTTTATTGATTAGCTCTGAATCATCTTAACCACTAAAGGACCAAGGCATTTTCTAGCCCAAGGCATATTCTAGCTCAAAACCACTCAATATTGTTTGTTGCGTTCATCCAAGGAACCAAACCAAACAATAGTGGGCAATTGGGGATCTCCGGCTGGGAGAAAGACTAATGGGAATGCACACCCGAACCAAGACTAGTCCAGAAAAGGCTAGTCTGGCAAAAACGGGACCCTCCAAGGCTGGACCCCATGAAGCAGATAAGGCGAAAGCCAGTGCATCCAATCTAAGTGATACCAGAATGAATCCACTTTTTGGGAAGTTGATTCATGTTATGGGGGAGATCCAGTCCAAATGTGTGATTAGTCACACCATACTCACCTCTATGGCTGGATTGGTGGGAGGAAAGACAGACAGTTCACTTCCGGAAACAGTAGCAAACTGCATTAGTAACCCGGATGAAAACCGGGAGAAGGAGGAGAGGTTTTTGAAGCAGACCATAAGCCTCTAGGAGATGGACGAGGTGATACTCAAGCTGAGAGCTGAGAATCAACTTTTGAAGAAGGATTGGGATGTCAGCTTGGAGGAAGTAAAAGCTGCCCGGATCGTGCAGGAGGACACCCGGACAACCATCAACTTGATGACCTCAGTGGTGGCAGCGTCCGGAGACGTGATGGCCAAGGCAAAGCTGTTTGATGAAGGCGTGCATTAGGAGAAGATCTSCGGAAGTAGGATAGCACAGATCCTTGTAGAGTTCGCTGGCCAGATAGACTTGTCGTTGGAGGAATTCCGGAAGGCGGCCAAGATGATTGATGAAAGCAGTAAAAGGCTTCATCTACATCATCCGGTCTCCTTGTCTGGAATCTCTTTTCCGAGTATGGGTGACTCGGATGTGCAGGAAGTACAGAAGGCCCCTACACCAACAACCCTGGTAATCGCCTCAACTACAGCGGAAGCTGGGCAACCGTCTAGTCCTACCCCAGAACGTGTCCCAGCAGGAGGGGATAAGACAGGAAGTCTCAGTAGAATCACTGAGCAAAGCACTCCGGATAGTGGTGGGCCTTAGGAATTTTAGGACAACAGATAGGATGTATATTTTTAGGACAATTTTGTTGGGTACAATTTTGTAGCAAGATTTCCGGGAGGATTAGATCCTATAATCTCAGCCGGGAACAGTGCCGGATTTTTAGGACTTTCCCCCCATTTTGTAAGAACTAGAATTTTGTATATAAGGAAGTCTCTCAAGTGAGACAAGGAGGAAAATTCTTATCATATTTTTCTGTGTACCGTGCATTTTTCTATTGTTGTTTTGCCTTCCCATGCTTTGATTGGGTGAATGAGTAAGGAATTGAGTGCTAGTAAACAAATCTTGAGAGAGTTTCTTCCCCTTGGTGTTTGTTTCTGTATTTGTCAGTGTATGTGAGAGGTTGTAAGCGCTGGGAGTGAGTCATTGCACCTCAATAGAGTTTGGGTCTGATATTCCGGATGAGATAGCCACTGTTAAGCTAGGCAACTGGGGAGGGATTTCCTGATTGCGCTAGAGCGACCGGATGGGAAGTCTGGTTAGCGTCTGATCCTTGAGAGGTCTCATCAACTTAGAAAGTAGACGGAAGGATACCGGATTTTATTGGCATGGGCGGATACACTTGTAGTCACCTTAGCTTCGCACGGATTGTAGGCAATGCCAAGGTCGTTATAGTATGAAAAGGGTCGTACGGGGGATTTTTGTGTGACCTACGGTCAGAATCATCATCTGGTTGTTGTGAGAAGCCAAACCGGACTCTAGTAGTTAGGAGAGAAGGTAGAATAGAGTGAATTCTTCCATCACTTAGAAGATCCGGAAGGTGTGGTAAGTCAGCCACTTTCAAAATGAAGTGATAGACCCCTCTGATGAGTCAACAGAGGTTAAACAAAACTGGCAGGTAGTAAAAGAGAATGGGTATTAGAAGGAGTAAGGTATCCGGTTTTAAGGAGGAAACCTGGGGTAATTTATGGTGCCTGGGTGGTGTTGGTAATGTTAGTATAAAAGTATCCGGACTTGAGTTAGGAGCTGAGAACCAAGGATTCTGGATACTCCACGAAGATATAGGAAGGATTTTCGGAATAAGAAGAGCTAGATCCGGAAAGGGAATTCCTTCATAAATCAACGGTCATCCTCTAAAGTCCTTAATAATTCCTAACACTTCACAAAATCTCTTGGGTTCGATCTTTAGAGTCACTTTGTTATGCTTTAAAGTGGTTTTTGTGAGCATAATAGGGAATTTACCTGCCCTGTGCTGTGACAATGTGCATGGAAGTTCTCTCACGGCAACATGACATGTGTAATGATGTGGCAATTTTTTTTGTTGCTGCCCGGATTATTTTTTCTTCCCGATTTTTTTTTTCTGCCGAAATTTTTTTTTTGCTTGTTGGATTTAGGATTTCTGCCCGGATTTCTTTTTGGCTTTTTTTGTGCTGCCTAGATTTGGAGTACCAAGAAGCGGAGCAAACGAAGTGAGGCTTTAGTTGTAGGGCAATGAATGAGGTGATCAAGAGAGGCAATTGTGTTACCTGCCGTGTCGTAAAGGAGCTCCCGATTCCAACCCAAGAACCGCTTTCTTGCTCCACAACTCAGCCTGATCTCAACTTGGAACCCAAACGGTGATGAACCTCAAACGCAATGAACCCAGTTGCAAAAAACTGTCCAACAATATCAATCCAACATCACCCACACCGTCACCAAAAACCTACTAAAACACCTTYCCAAGATCACCTCCACCACTCTCAGAACGCCTCCACAAAACCATCATAACCCAAACYAGCTCTTGATCACACCACACTTGCATYACACCACAAACTGGCTGGCTACAACATGACCAATCCCAATTAAAACCACGCTAATGTAACCAAATTGGTTGTACAAAAAGTTAGTCACCTCTGAGTGAGTGAGTGAGTGAGTTTCCTCCACGATATGAACTTTTCCAGGCACAACACACGAAGAGAAAAGACTGATTGAAGGAAGCTGTCACCCGCTGCAACACATAGGCCGCAAACCCTGGCAGAAAATCTTTATCCTAATCGCGCGGCGCGGCGTGGCCGTGCAGCGGATGCTGAAGCAGGAGCTCCGAGGCGTGAGCTWCGTCATCGTGGACTAGACCAAGGCGTTCGAGCACATCTTCCACCGCGGCGCCCAATAGGGTAAGCGCAATTCCATCAATTCCTCTGCAACGCAAGGAGAAGTCTATAATTGATTGACGGTCAGTAATGTGTGCTTGGCCAGGGTTTGAGAATTCGTTGAYGCCGTGTTGCACGGGCAGGGACGACGCGTCGGTACTCAACTACGGCGAGACGGACAGCGCGGGGCGAGCGCTCTACAAGGTGTGCCGCCTTCCGCTCTGAAACCCTTGCCGCCCTCTGCCTGAACCCTCGCAACCCTCCGCCCTCAAACCCTTGCACAGAGAAGTCAGAACTCTTGAAAAAGTCAAAATAAAAAGTCAAAAAAAAAATATAAAAAAAAAAAGTCAAAAAAGTCAAGATTTCAAAAAGATTCCAAAAAATTCCCAAAATTTGTTGATTTGGTCATTGCACTACCCAAATTAACAGAAAGTTGGCGTCATTCTGTTGATTTTCACAGAAACTTCAAAAAAGGTCATTCAACTGCCCCAAACAATAGAAGTTAGTTGATTTTCTGTTAATTTGGGCATGGTTTTCTACTAGTGAATCGTGATTGTTGTCCAAACAAATCCACACTTGCTGGAATACATGGATCTACAGATGGAGGCATTGGATGAGGAGCACTTGCGAAATGATTTAGATGCAGTATTGATGCATGGATTTATCATTTTTCTGATGCTGAATTTGTGGAATGTRCAGGTACTTGAAGTATTTGACCAAGAAGTACTTGAAGAAGCACAATATGAGATACTGGCACCGAGTGATTGCATCCAACGGGACAGGCTCTTCACTTTTGAATTGGATGCATKACTAGAATCACAGCTTTCTGACAGGCTGGATGACATTCTTAGCTCCTTGTTTGTCCATATATGTTTTTTTTTGTTGACAATTAACCCTTAAACGACGGGCCTATGACCACTGATTGGAAGTTCCCTTGCTGGTCACTTAATTTGATACCGTTTAGGAACCAATCAAGTATGAAATTTTTTTTTTAAAATTTCAGAGATGGAAGTACATGTCCTCTGCACTTCACAGAAATTTCAAATTTTTTTGAGGAAAATTGATTTTATGAGATTTTTATAAGAAAAAATGAAGAAAAAATCACAGAAAATAGAAAATTATCTCGAAAAATCTGAAAATTTCACGAAGTGTGTAAATTGTAGTGACAAACATCCTGGTGTAAACTCAACTTCCGTGTACATCTATTTATAGGTTGTAGTGGACATTAAAAATGCAGCCAAAATTCAAATTGCAATATAAGATTTGATTTTACAAACTTTCCCAAAATTCCAAATGGAGTAGAAACTAGAAGAGAAGACCTTCATTTCATTAGTTGTGCTCAAACTCAAAAAATGTTATGTTCAAGGAGAAATTTCAGATTCAGTCAATTTCTCAAAACACACTAAAATGGCTAATTTTGCCATCCGTTTTCTCTAATTACTTCTCAACTACATGAAAACAAATAGTAGTTAGAYTCAAAACTTAATTGGAAACTCCTTACAACTAAACATGAAAGGTCATTAAAAAAAAGTGGATGAAAAAACTACCGTTCCGATCTTTTGTTGGCCCTTGTGAAATCATCCGTATTGGTGTTGTTTCGGGGTTAACCTGTCTCAAAATTGAAGTTGTTGAGATAGAATTGTTGGATTTTGTTGTAGGTCATGTCCCAGGATATGTATGTAATTTTCATTGGCAAAACAAAAGGAAAAGTAATCTGGTTGACAGTGTTTCACACCATTAGAATTATAAACTCCATTGAAACTGAGGTCTATCGAAGAGAAAAGGGTGCAGTTATCAGTTGCACAACACATGTAAGGACGGTGTCGCATTTTCTTGTGCACAATGTTGGCAATCCTCTTCCCTTCCATGTAGTTGACGAATTAAAAGTATTAGAAGCRAAGAAGCTTATAGTCACTTCCTTGGCCTTCTCTAGCTTGGTTTCATTTGCCCCGCAATCTTTTCTGACTTGGGTTACAATCCTTCGCAAGATAAGCCCTCCTTATCGTAAATCCAATGTTGTTGTCTTTCAAGTGCCTTGAATGTAGGTGTTTYTTTGAGCTGGGCTTGCATAGCTTCAAGTGCGAGGGGCTTAATGTGTGCAGCTACCATGACAACAATCCGAGAGGTGCCGTGCCCATAGAGGACTGTGTCATACTTGTGTTATGTTTTGGAGAGAGGAAATTTTTGCTTGATGAGGCCACCCACGGAGAGTCGGTGATCCAAACCAAATACAGAGGTCGAAGGACCTTATTTCAAAAAGTTATCTCATGAGTCATTATATGTCTATGCGGAGGTGTATGCAAATCTTTGAGAAGTGGTTTGAATCAAAGCACCAATCCATGTTACACATATGATTATGGGTTGATAAAAATTATTGTGTCTCACAATAACAATAAATATTTATATAGTGTACAATGTTGAAAAATTAGTGAGGGACAATCTAATATTACTATTCAATACAAAAGATTTTTTTACTTTAATACTTAAGAAAATCCTAAAATTTTTCATCTATTACTAGTAGAGATATTTTGAAATGTTTGTCTTATTTGTACTCACTAA
>VACF01000936.1:0-46674 GCA_006891605.1 Pleurozium schreberi | reverse complement strand
TGTGCCATTATCATGAATGTTCTCATATATCAAGCAAGAATGGTGTTATTCCATATATATTGTCACTTTGTCAAGGTTGAGAATGTGAGGGTGGTGGAGATCATCCATCAATTGGTTGTTTTTGTAAAAAGTTTCAAGTGAAAACCTAATGAATTGCTTGTATTAGAGCATTGGGCTTGAAAACATGACAATCACTTGTTTGTATGATTTCTAGGAGTTATAGGTGATATTTCCCAAGTTGTTGCTAGGTCTATCTAATAAAGTAGACACATCTAATTGGAGCACGTGTTCTCGGACACCTAAAAAATGACCTTGAATGAACATTTCTATGACATTAGGTTTCAAAACCATTGCAATTTTTTGAAAGAATAGAAGAGAGGTGAAGAGTTTTTTGAAGCAACCAATGGACATTAGGTTTTAAAACCATTGCAACTTTTTGAAAGAACCGAAGAGAGGTGAAGAGTTTTTTGAAGCAACCAATGAATATTGAGACACTTTGTGCTTCAAGGGTGTTCAATCAAGGTAGGTCTAGTATTAAGAATAGGTTGTCTTACGTTCTCAAATTTGAAAAGTTGTAAAATATTACTAGAGCACCATAAAATTACAAACCCACTTGGATTGCGTTTCTCTTAACCCCTAAATGCCCAAGGGCCTTTTTTGAGCTTCTTGGAATTAACTCTAAATTGTACAAAAGGACAACATTTTGATAAGTTCCATCCATTTAAAAAAAATTGTAACCAAACAAATTCAAAGTAGACATGTTAGAGATCACATAGGAAAAAAAAAAAAAAAAAATTCCAAGGATCAAAAGATTATAATGTTTGATCATAAGAATGTTAATACTATGAAAAAGATGTAAAGTCTTTCAATCCTCTTTTTGCATGTCAAAACAAAAAAATTGGTCATTGAAAAAGTATGAGGTCAAAGGGCATAACATGTATAACCTCTAGTGTATTTTTGAGGCTCATTTCCAAGAGCCCTCGACACTAGGAATCAAGATCTGCAAGGACACCTTTACACAAAATCAAGAACAAGAAAAATCGTAATTATTTGTTTTCAAAATTGAATTTTCGATGCTAAAACTAGACTTCAAAAAGAATTTTCCAAAAATATAGACCACTGAAAATAGCAAATTAGTAAGATTTTATTATAACTTTAAAGTTTTGTTGACACCAAAATTTGGTGCCTCAAACATTTAGGGGTTAAGTTCACTAGGGGAGGCAACCCATTTCTGATCAAAGAAGCAATTATGCATATTTGGAGTGCAAGTTTGGAATAGAGTTTGGAAGGATTGCATATTTTTCCTAAATTTTATTACATAAAACGAAATTACTAGTAATTTTTTAGTGGGAGATTCTCTTCAACCTATAATGGTAATATAGACCTTTCTATTTCTAACCATAGGCTAATTGCAAAATTGACCAAGGGCTGATTGCAATATTGAGAGCCTTGAAACCAATCATAATGAGCCACAACTACTCTACGGACTCGGCCATAACTTCATAACTTCATGGAAAGACAACAATCTATTGATTGGAAATGGGGGGTGATCAGAAATGGGTTGCCTCCCCTAACTGAAAGCTCATCAAATTTTTGGATCATCCGACCTGTTACCTTTACCGAGAAGGGTGAGAACCAAAAAGCCTTACCCCTGGCAAGCGAATAGTACCCAAAAATAACCTTCAAAAATCATCATTCTCCATTGAAATGCAACCCAGATGAAAGCTAAATACCAAGCTCGTCCATTGGATTCGCAAGGAAATTCTCTCAAATTAGCGTCTTCATCTCACACAAGGCTAAGCTAATCAGTGAGCGTGGACAACTGAGAATATGCTAACATAATCAACTGATGAGGATGAGCTAGTCAGCTCTGAAATGTGTTTCCTCCTACAGTATGTCTGATGCATGATCTAAGCCGTAACATGTGCCAGTCTCAACATATAATTGTCTGTAAATGCTGGGTGCCAGAACACTGAGTACGGAAGCATTTCAGTGGCGGCTACTGTACATATAAACAATACTAAAGCTTGGTGGAGCTTGGTCAAGACGGTCTAGTGCACGGAGGAAACAGAGCGGTTGTGAACAAGRCGCCGTCCTGCATGTACACGAGCCTTGTTAATAAACAATTTCAACTTCGGCTTGCTAGTTTGGCTACTAAAATAAACACAAGCTGAAATCCGACCCCGCTGAAATCTGAAATTATGAACTACGGACTACATGCAATGGCCATGTGACACACAGAGTGCGGAAGTCAKGAAAGCTGACATCTACGTGCGTGATGGTCCGCACTAACTAAWGGAAATTGAAGAATTCGACGTAAGGTAAAGGATGCCGTAGTAAAACAGATAGGGACCTGATCCCATCACTTGTAGTGACCCCTGTTAGAGTATAACCTCTCTAAAGCAGTACTCTCTAAACTAATGAACCTCTCTAAGGTTGTATTGATTGCCTGTCCCGGACCGGGCCACATAAAAACTTCATGAATGCAAATGAACATCCCTAGTGCAATGTGTCAGACCAGTCCCGGCGCTATTSCATAATAGAGGTTCTACTGTCCCAACAGCAACTCATCCGTCATACACTAGGTTGATYGYATTAGCACGACTGGACTAAGTTCTATGGCCAATCATCTTAGAATGAAAATGGCGTTATCCGTAAAAAATTCAAAGAGAGTGAAAAATTCTGATCTCCAGGATTAGGATCTTGAACCCACCATAGCTCTAAACATTTCCCCAACACACCACTCCTACAAGTGCTCAAATAAGAAAAGTGACGCACATAAAACCCCCAGGATACTATTAGAAATCATTACTGATAATGTATACCATACCAGGATTGAGCCATGGAAGGGAAGAGTAGCAGTACCTGTCCACTAAGAAGCCTCGGTTGTCAGTCCGCAACGACATGAGCTTGAGGTCCACCAGAAGGAAGCATGCACGAGTACGTGACATACTTCTGATTGTCCACAAGAACCACTACAAAAATCCGAGACAACCCCTTCGTGGTGCCCTTCCTCCGACTATCCCCACCATAGTCTTCCGGCCCTGCCAACACCGACACCACCATGCTCGACACCCCATGCCGCAGGTTCTGGTTGTGCAACTGCTCTCGAACAGTGTTTTCGACCCTGGGATCTGTCCCATTGCTCCGGCGCTCCTCCCGGGCTGAAGGTTTGGGCTTTATGGGAGGAAGTGGAACTGCAAATGGGTCCCGACGGCTTCGAGGCACTACCGGGACAGCAAATGGGGAGGTCACGTTGTGGGGGCTGCCCTGGGAAGCAGTTTTGGCCGCCACCGACTCTGCCATGGTCTTGGCTTCGGGACTAGAACCCTGTCCCGGTGAGGTAGTAGCTGCAGCTCCTGTGTCAAACTGGAACAGCTCCGTGCACATGCCTGTGCTCAGTACAGGTCCTGCAAGAGAAGAAAGCAAGCGTCAGAATGACATGTTGGTTGAACGAAAGAGACGAAGACTACATCTCCGTATGCAAATGAACAAGGCAGTGTCTTCAAACAACTGTTCACTGGTCCTGTTTGGTTTGAAAGTTTAYGAGATGATAGTTGTCCTTTATCTCAAAGAGTTTGAAGCCCTATTTCAAATAAGCCAAAATGGGGTTTCCAGCCACAAATTCAATCAGGGTCACCAATTTGTTGGACAATTCCAGATTGACCTATTGGTACAGGGTAAGCACCCCAATTTGTAAAGTAACTTCAGTACCTCTAAGAGTACTGGCACTTAGGAGAGGAGACCTAATTTCTTACCAACGGCCGTTGCAAGTTGCAGAAATAGGGAGCAAGACATACCCTCAAGAATGCCGCAGATATCAAGCCATCCAGAAACAATCAGTCTGTGCTTAACCCCTAAGTGCCCAAATGGCCCAAAGTGGTTGCTTCCTAATCTTAAGGAGTTGAAAGAGAATTCAATGTAACAAAGTGTACCAACAGAAAAAAGAAAGCACACCTCATTTCAAACACCTATATTAAACCTCCCCACGACAGTAATTGCAATCACTAAATGTTCTGAAAAGCAGTACAGAAACTCTGGGGTTTGCGAAATTTTTAGATAAGGACACTCTACTCATGAGATGAAGACAAACAAATCAGAGAGGAGCACTAAGAGTTGTAGGGTCTACGATCAGCAGCAAGGCATTGTCGCGACTCAAAATAGGTAAGTTCGCTGCTTCCAGCTGCTGCTCCAAACAGCTTACTAAGCGTGGGCACGCTGCAAGTATTCGTCTCATGAGCCTTCTTTTGAAGGAACTGATCATAAGTCAAAGGTTGCTGCAGGCTATCCCAGAAAGGCATCAAGGTTTCAGATCTCTCTTCATTTCTGATCGGCAAAGGCATAGCCTCCTTGACGTTACTTATATTTCTCTCCCATGTTATAGGCTCTTCATAGTCAGCCAAGTGAACCCTCATCAGTGATTAACGAACCCGACATCCTCAAGTAAGGAAATATTCCTCATGGACAGCATAGTCATGGGAGTGCAGCTACAAAAGCTTAAGCACCATCACATTGAGAAAAACAATGTGCACGAAACTCTTAAAAAGAGTATGAAGAGGTAATAGAAGTAGTACAGTATACCAGGAGAGAACGAAAGAAACTCTTAAAAAGAGTATGAAGAGGTAATGGAAGTACTACAGTATACCTGGAGCTGGAAAGTAGTATCCAAGCTGTCTTCGAAGATTTACATTCTCTGCAGACAAATGGCTGATAGTAGCGTTCAGCTCCGCCACTGTTGCAGTCATGGTTCGAAGCTTCCCCTCCAACTCATCTACATACACCTTTTTCCTTTGTCTAGAGAGCTGAGCGCTTTCACGATTGCGCATTAGTCGAGCGCGCCGCTTCTCATCATCCTCATCGSCACCCTCTCCCTTCCGGTCAGAATCACTATGATCACTCTGCTGGTCTTCAGGCACCTCCAGGTTTTGCAACCCAAAGGACTCTGCTTCACAAAGCTCGGGTTTGTTAGATTCCTTCCTGTCCTCCCCGGACCTTCCTAGCAATCCAACTCTGATAGCATTGCCGATGCTCTGAAGATGTCGTACACCGAAAGTCTCTGACTGGGATGCAGTTGACGGAATCTCCGCCCTTGAAACAGCTTYATGCCCGGGATCTCGAGACCCTGCTTCTCCCTCTTTGCAAGAGAAACCCTGAAGCTGGTTGTTTGCAAACTCGCCATCACCACCACTAGAGGGAAATGTGGGACTCTCAAAAACGGATGAAACCTCGCCATTCAACTCGSGTTTGAGCGTTATAGACATGTCCGGGTTGCCTTCTTTCTCGAYCTCCATCCCTGAGCTTGAACCCCCGCTGAGCTGAGTCACGCTGCTGGAAGAAGATGTTGCACCAGTAGGTTCTCTTTTCGGATGCATCAAATCCACTTGAGGGGCAGGACAATCCTCTTTGCCAAACAAGTCTTCCACGACGTTGGAGGCACTTCCGAGTACCAAATCACCATGAGACAAGGGATCATCGGTAGAGTGGAGCAACATGGAGTCTGCCAGTAGGTCTTGTGAAGAGAAATGATCATTAGTTTCTGGTAAAGTGGTGTCAAATTGTGAATAACTCTCAAGAGATCTTGATTGGTCACCTAATAGAGCGGAGTCAAGAAACAGCGACACCCAATCTTCACTTATTTTTTCCCAATCCTCGGAACCTTCACTAGAAGTGAGTGTCGTTGCCGCAGGGTCCACGTCCTCCATTGTTGCTTCATCGTCCTCCCTATAATCGGGAATTTCRATTTTTCGTTCCATGATTGAAAAAAATCCTCCACTCTGACTTCACTAAACAGATCGGAAAAACCTAGAAACTGCACTCATCATCTCATTTCAGCGACCTGAAAAGCAAACACAAGAGATTTTGATCAATAGCAAAGATATGGATGGGAAAAGACCGACACCCTGCAAGTCAGGATAACATTCTTGAAATCAGCTTGATGCCCATGTCAAATTCAATGAACAAGGGGAACCCAAGATTCAGTGATCCGCTGACATTTACTTTCTTTAAGGCACTTCTGCTAATATGTTGGGTTCAACATTTGGAAGCAAACTTCCTGACTCATGAATCGAGTTGCAGTCTTTAAATTCATGTCACATGGTTCTAAAATTGCCCACTCTTGGGGTCACATGACTGCTGACATTACTAGTTCTCAAATCATTGTAGCGATGTATTTGWTTCTAGTGCTACAGTGCAATCCCAACGCTACTTAAGAATGTTATGAGATAGCCTGATAGCATACAGAAAACCACTTCACAAGGATAAATGTAATAAAACTCGACGTGAACGATACTAAGAAGCAAGAGCATGCAATAGTCTCTATAGATCACTCTCAGCAAATCCAGAGTCATTACACATCGACTTGATGATMCCCTGTTTCAATATGCAGTTCATTTMATRTCATCTGCAGTYTACCATTCATACGCGCACAATGTAGCTACCCCTCCCGCAGTACAATGACCTAAACACAGAAATGGGACAATGCACAMTCTCATTACCACGCCTCTATGTTGAAAAGATTTTGCACAAGATTCTACCTGAAACCACTTCCTGTCGAAACAGAAAACCAGAGTGAYTACGCATCGAATTAGTAATCCCCTGTATTCAATATGCAATTCCTGGAAATCGAATTTGAAGTTACATTTCATTTGCGCATAATGTAGGTGCCCCTTCCGTATTCCGATGAACCAAATTCAGAAAAGGAACAGAGCGCCCTCTCATTGCCACACCTCCACGTCAGACAAGGGTTTTGCACAGAGGAGCACACTAACAACGCTACAAACCTGAAAATGATTTCCTGCCAAAATGGCATCCAAATTACGGTTACCACATCGCCTTCTCAGCTCCGCCGCGCACTCGTCACGGACAAATCTCGCGCATGAATCAATCCCCTGGCTTCTCAAAGACTCCTCATAGGCTCCACATGGCAACATCAGCTCTGGTCCAGTCTTCCACAACTCCGAAAGCCATCGCCTCAAGCTTCAATTGTGCGCCTCACGCACCATCACTCAATCGCCACGTTGCCCTCACATCCGTCAAGGCTTCTCCGCATCACCGAGAAAGCAAAATCCCGCACGAAATCGTAGAACGAATACTCAAATTCACAAACCCTAACTCGAGATCACAACAACAGAGAGAGAAAGCTACTGTAGCGTAWTCTCTTTCACCACATTCGCCGCGCACGGGCTACGAAGCTCCAAATGCCGAGATCAAAAGAGCTCCAACTTGTGCCAAATTGCGGCCATATCCAGGAAACAAWTGATCTGGATTGACGTGCGGAATTGCGAGGCGACTTCGGGAACCGGCGTTTCACGGAGTTCCTTCTGGCCACCTTCTTCACCTGAGCTTTTTGGGACAATGGTGTGCACAGGAAGGCGAAGACGAGGGGGGCGACCAGCGGAAGGGGAGATGGACTGGAGGACGGGGCGGGGAGATGAAGAGCAATAGGATCGGAAGATCGTGGACGGGGCGGGATAGTCCGGTGGACGGGAGTGATGACGCTAGATCGTGTCTCTTGCGTCCAACCGACGTGACTGTTGACTCGGGGCGTTCACGTAACTGCTTCCTATTMGTTCCCAAGAATGGGAACGCCCACGTTTTTACTGTCTGCATCTTTTTCATATTTCCGACTCTGACTTCAAGTTGGGCGGCTTTCGACTTACCGGTGGCGGTCAAGACTACCGTGTGGTGTGCAAGAATTCTACATTTAAAATTTAATTCTCAATATTTGCATGGTCAAAAGAACTCCATAAATTAAGTGTATCAATACAAAATACAAGAAAGAAATATTTTTGTACATCTTTTTAATAATAGAAAAATGATTTATGAGTTTTCATAATCAATTTTCAAAATAAAGAAACAACTATTCAACAAGGGGCTCTAACCAATTGGCTCACTTTTCAAATAAGGTCCTACTCAAACTTTTCTATAACAACAAATGTACTAATGATTTATTTAGGTCTATTTCACACAAGAAAGGCAAATATTGATTGTATTTGTGGAGGTGCTTGTTAATCCTTTATGTTCAATATTTGGATAATTAAAAAAAAAAGGTTCTAGGGAATTTTTTGGACCATAGAACTTCATTCATCCAAACCAATGCTTGAATTTTAAAAAGAAACACTTGTTTTACAATGAAATTATGGTAAGTAATATAAATTTATGTAGGTGTGATAAAAAATATGTAAAATTTTCAAAAAGATTGATGCGCTGTGGAGGTTAATGGGAGTAGAAAAGTATGGTATTAGAGATGGTGGAACTACAATCAAAGCTCATGCAAGTAACATTACATGAAAAAAATCCCAATGTAGATTTTTTACAATTTTTTTACTTAATTATCTTATATTTGATAATGAGAATCGAAGGTGAAAAAATTCAAGTCCACTTGATAGGTTCCCTTACTTAGAAAGTTAATAAGGAGACATAATTGTTTTTGATTCCACCTATACAATAGAAATTGTTTAGAGAAGTAATCCATATATATATATTTATCAAAAAAAAATTTATCCTAGATTTATAGTCAAAATTCCTAATAATAATAAAAACTCTATAAAAATGAAGATGTGTAACTGACACATGATTGCAACTTGTTTCTTAAATTAATCTTTATTGATTCACACCTAAAGTGTACAATCTCTATTTGTAAGAGTCTAGAATCAATATAGAAATAAATCCTAATTTATTAAATGAAAATTGGAAAATTTATTCATAATATAGTGGTAATTGTAAAGTACTTGAAATGAGGGATAGGAGGTCGGAGTACGCAAATGTCAAAGAAAAACACAAGATGAAACTTCTTGAAGCACTGCCAAATTGAGGTTTGATGGAGTTTGGTGCAATGTTTCTTTTTTGATATTCCTAGTTTAATCCCTAAAAGACGTGATCCATTGCGAAATGGTCAAACATCATGTCTCAGCTAAATTCACCCCCAAAAAATGTGTTCAAACAAAATTCTTATATTTTTATTACTTGAAATTGAACATAAATAAGCAAAAACAACAAAAACAAACCAAATTGTTTGAATTTTTTACAAGAGTTACAAGTAGCAATGGAGACTAGTGTAAAAAAATTTCAATTGCTTATTTCATTTTTTACACCCAAAACAACCACAACAAATGAGATTTGTATAACTTGAAGACATTTGAATCCATAAAGCTTCAAAAGCAAGGATGTTTTTGAACCCCAAAAATTGAATGTCACTTTGGGGTTAAAAGGTTAACATTTATTTGAAAACCCTAGTACAAACTAGAAAAAAACTTTACTATTCAATCTAGTGTCCAAAAACAAAATTCTAAGAAGATTTAAAACCCCTTTTTGATTACTTTATCAACAAGACCCAACAACCCAACTACAACTTTAACTATTCAATGATGAGAACCATTTATTCAAACCAATATTTGGGATATTTTTTGAGTTTTACTAGCTATTTTTCCTCAATTCCAATTTAGAACCAATTTTTCATATAATGAGTTCATTTTTTTTTTCTATTTTTTAAATCTAATTAGGAATTTTACAATTTTTTTCACCAGTCTTTTTTCCAAAGTTTTCAAATCGCAACCACATTTTTTCCCATTTCAATGGTTAACCCTAGAGCGCGACGACGTCCAAACGATGAACAGATTGAAATTGCAATTTCATCCTCCTAATTTTAGGAGGATGAAAGTTTTTCTAATTTGTAGAGAGTAGATCAAGTTGTTGTTATATCTATGGGTTAGATTTGGTGCTACTAGAGCACATATTTTTCTAAAATTACCAATGTGCAAGTATATCAAGTGGTTGACCAGGCCAAAATTGCATTGACTTTAGTTCAAAACTGGATTTGCCAAATTGAGGTCGTAGATTTTAAGAACACAAATTTTAGAAAATCACAATGTCAAGAGGACCTCATTTCAAATCCATTCCAACAATTTCTACTACAAAAATGGTAATATTTTGCTTGTTATCAAATTTTGAAGGAATTTTGAAATTTCCCTTCCAAAATTTATAAAAACATATTGGTGATAGCATTGGTGAATCTAAGCATATGGATGGAATCTAAAACTTGTAGGCTACAACTTTTATTTGTATATCAAATCCAAATTATGCTTCCAAATATCACTTTATAATAATTTTTGGGATGAATCAGGATGCTCTAGGGTTAAGAATGAACTAACAGACGATTCTCCTCGATCATTGGCTCAAACCCTAATTTGGATACTATTGTATTAGGCTATTAGCCAGTTCAGGGGCGTGCACAGACCTACTAACCCCGGTCCCAACTAAGACCATCGCCACGAGTCGTGTGTAAAGGTCTTGGCAATGGCACTTTAGTCTTGCCGTGCTTTTTTAGCGGCAAACCGCTCTACTCCAACACCCCGTCCCATTATAAAATCTAGCGGTGGTCCCGTTAGATTCACATTTCCATGGCAAAGGAGGGCTTTTGTAGAGGGTAATATTATATCTCACGTTAAGTTAGTCAACATTGACTGTGGCTTCAATGGTTGTTGATGTGTCTACAATGGAAGATTTGGAGCGTTGTAAAGAAGGAAATGAACTAAATTGAGGCTGGGAAAGCACTCATGTTGTTCTTTTAGAAAATTTCTTGTTACTTTCCAATCTATATCCTCCAATTATGTGGTGACGCTTTGGAACCGACCGTTCACAATGCACAACTCACACCTTTATAATGTAAAAGATAAGATCCTTGGTAATGTGTTTATGTGGGCCCAAAATTGATTCAAAACACATGAGAGAGCACCACTGTGGCATCTCTTTGTGTCTTGGTGGCCGATCCAAACTTATGCTCAATCCAATTTTAGAGGGTTGTTGTTGGGGATCATTGTGTGGTCACGACACAAACTCATGTCATGGGACTCCAAAACCCTCACTTCTTGGTACATGGTACAGTGGACCTCTAGAGGGCAACTGGTGGCGATGCTCTAACCCTGGTACCTGCTAACCCCGGTAAAGAAAAAGACCCGAGGTCATCAGTTCTATCTAGTTTCAGCGCTTGCCTGGTAATGAAGTTGGTTGAAGCAGCAGTGCGCCACTGAACTGGAATGATTTGCGTCTTCCGACGTTGTTGTGATGTGGCAGTATTTTCACTTCGTTATGTTGTTTGTGGCGATTTCGCTAGCTCCGAAGCTTCTCTACGGTATTTTCCTCTTTTTTTTTGGTGCCTTTTCTGAGCCRCTGTGAGGGTTTTAGTGTAGAGCGCGAGAAGCTTTGTAGTTTTGGCGGAAGCGATTCTCGGCTCTATGTTGGCACTGGAGCACTATCTTYGTTACTATTTTGATCAATTCAGTGCTATTTTCAGGTTTTTGATTTCTTGAGATTTTTTTAGTGGAAGTGTTTAGCAGCGGATTTGGATTAGTGACGAATTTGTATGCARCTGAGGTTTTTAGAGTCCATTTTCGTATCAGCTGCATCGTTTTACAAGCAGCGTACAATTCTGTTAAATATTTGACAATTGTTTTGTTTTTTTCGGATTTTGTGGTCCCTTCCTTTTTTGCACCGTAATTGAAACTGAGAAGATGTTTTTTTTTCTGGAATAGGAGGCGAGCGACTGGATTCTTTGGCTCCTAAGGGACGTCGCATAAGGAATTGAGGATTTTCTGGTTGAAGGAGCGGTTTTGGTGTTCATGTATGCGCCACGGTCTTTGAGACCATCTGGCGTGCCTTTTAATTTGACCACRTTGAATCTCTAGCTTGGGGAAGAAATAGCGCTGTCTCATGGAACCGGGTTCGCACTCCACCGTAGCCTCCGTCGAGGGACGGTGTCAGTCGGAAATCACCTGCAAAGGTGTCGTAGTCGACAAAAAATGTCCAAACCCTAAGGGTTCAGAGCTTCAGAATCTCCCGTTTCCCGATCACATTGCAAGTATGTTCATTGCAGTCGATTATGCTGTTCAAAACGGACGCAGAGCTTGGGATGGCAAGCTTCAGCAGGGGCTTCGCTCAAATAAGTTTTGCAGAATTGAGTTTCCGAATGCGTGGAGATGGAAGGGGCGCCGATCATTACAAGGCAATGAGCCAGGGAAGCCCGCGAGAACTGCTGTTTTATCCACAAGGTATTGCTTTGAGCATATGTTTCGTTTTGCTATGGTCTTGAAGATGTCGTGCTGCTGGGATGTGTGACAGACAACTTCTGACTCCGTGAGAGGCTTCTTGACCCGGCTCTTCGCTCTTATCCGCGGATGATTGTCCTGAGTATCCAGAACACTCAATGGAATGTGTTGACTTATCAGGAGCTGTACTGTGGAGATTAGTGAGCTTAGTGAGTGAATGTTTACTAGTAACTGGGGGAAGTTGTCGTGAGTAGTTTCTGGAGTGAGTCCATACTGTGCGTATCTAACTCTGAATTCATCAATTTTCTTTCCAGCATGTCAACGTTTCAAGGCGCTTCAACCGCAAATGTTGCATATGTAGCGGGAAGTGATAGTCAGCTGATGGAGCAGGGAGATGCAAATTTCAGAGTTCCAGTGGTTCCTAGCTTTGATAAGCTACTAAAGCATCCTCTGGCTATTTTAAGCTTTGTGCCAAGGGAGTTGGCTCTGTTCTTCGCTGGTGCTGTAGCGGGTGCGGCAGCAAARACAGTCACTGCTCCATTGGATAGAGTTAAGCTTCTCATGCAGGTGAGTATCAACTGATTGTATCACCTTTTCTTATCAAATTCGAGATGGCTGCTTACTCCAGGAACGTTCTGATCGTTTCGTTCCTGTCTCGTTATTTAAAAATTCTACTCTATGCTTGAAACTGCAAACAGATYGTGAACGCACTAGTAGATCAAACATTCAATATTTGAATCTCTTTTGCTGCATCTTGCATCGSTTGTAGYTTTTCTTGTTACATTATGAGCGAGATTTATCATGATAGATAAGTTCTGGACAGCCTCAAATTATTGCCTTGGATGTTTTTGCAATCTAGAGGGAATGATTGGTTAGGAAATGCAGGTGATGTTACWTCTCTGCAATGCTAAAATGCCCGGGGGATGCAATTCTGTGCAGATGGGTTGCAAACTCACTCAAATTTGCATATGCAGGTGCATGGAGTACGGATGGCGCAGGAAGGAAGCAAGAATAGCATAAAGCTCATGGAGGTACACAAATTTTGACTCAGTCTAGACTCATTTCACGGGAGGAGCCCTACGGATATTTTGTGGTCACAATAGTCAGGGACTCTAGTTTTTACTCATCTGAAAGCCTGCACAGATAACGACTCTTTGATGCAGGCAGTTCGCCGRATTGGCAAAGAGGAAGGCATTGCAGGTTATTGGAAAGGAAATATTCCACAGGTATGTGCTCGAAGAAGAGTTTTAGCTGAACTTTGTCATATTAATCGCTASTGGGTCAGTTCATGTCCTGTATGTTTCAAATTAGAAATGCCTATGATTTTCTGTTGAATTTCCATATCCTCYGCTGGCGATTTGAGCGTCAGTGTCTGAGTCTTACTTCTGTGTGTACCGCGAATTCCTTCGTGGACGACCATTTCGAATATTCTTGGATGAGTTTCTCCCTGGTTCTGTTAGGGGCTCCCTTTGAATTGGCGGTACTTTCTAACAGCTTCAGGGAGTTTCTTTCCTGTTGGAGCAACTCGCGTTCTGGGATGCTACGTGGTAGTCAATGTCTTTCTAGTAATTAAATTATTATTTTTTTGATGATTAATTATGATTCTAATTTGCCTTGTGTGAAGGTTATCCGTGTCATCYCCTACAGTGCTGTGCAACTCTTTGCATATGAAGCATACAAGGTGATTTTTTGCATTGATTACCCCGGTCATCTGAAGTTGTCTTCCAATCACCTTTCTCACCTGCTGCAACTTCTTTTGGCAATTGACACACGGTGTCTGCGTCATATTGTTGGTTCCCCTTATTCCTCACGCTGCCATATGTTTAGTAACTCTGATGAGATTTATCATGATCGACGATGATTGAATTGTCCGTGTCTTTGTACCGAGTTGAAAGCATGACAGTAACTTCCATCTTTAAACCGTTCACTGAGATTGATTTAGTTGTTTTTATCGCCAGTCGACAATTTGCCTTCACATTGCCTTTACAGTCTCGATCAATGGTGGAAGAATCTTTTATAGATTTTTATAAATTCTAGTCAAACCTTGAAAATCTTGACTATGAGGATTTTGTCCCACATTTTATAGCTGAGTTTTATTATGTGCTACTTATGCAGATGAATTTTCTCCTGAGTTACTGTTATACGGTGTTTCTGATTTGCAGAAATTATTTAAAGGTGAGAATGAAGAGCTTTCGGTCGTCGGTAGACTTGCTGCAGGTGCATGTGCGGGCATGACCTCTACTTTGGTAAGTTTTGCAACTTCTGAATTTGAGACTTTCCCAATCAACTGTTTTTCGTAATTTTTTTTTATTGTCACAATTGTTACAATCCGATTTCTGTGTTCTCTGCAAACATCACTTGATTTGGTTGTGGAAGACTTCGCTTAATTCTTGATAGAGAGGTTGGTTAGTAGAGGTGAGTGTTGATCGAGAGTCCCAAGTTCGATGTTGTGAAAAGAACTGTACATGGGTCTTTATTTAGATCATAGATGTCCGCCCCTTGCTCCCTGAGACTTTCTATCAAACTGAAAACGTGCTCAGCAGGCTGAAACTGATTCTAAAAAGAGGATGTTGAACAAGTGGAAAGAAGGTTTCCTACCTTATCTTGGGTTATGTTTTGACTTTCTTTCAGGTGACATATCCGTTGGATGTTTTGCGACTGCGGTTAGCCGTGGATTCAACTACGAAGTCTATGGGTCAGGTACATTGGATGCATCTATTTATCATAATCCGAAAAGTTGTGTGCTCACGCAGAAATGCTGTCTTATCTTGTACTTCATTTGAGGGTTTTACTCGCCGTAACGTTTGTAGCTTTTGTTAATACGGTTCTTTTCAGGTGGCGCGAACAATGCTTCGAGAGGAGGGTATGAAATCGTTCTACAAAGGCTTAGGACCATCTCTGTTGGGCATTGCACCRTACATCGCCCTCAATTTTTGCGTGTTTGACTTGTAAGCTTCTATGAACTAGTCTGCATCCATTGGATGGCATTTTTGGCAGCTTTTACATTTTGCATTATGTCAATATGTTTTTGAGATTGAGCTAATTCATGTTGTTATCTAGGTTGTTATGTTGCTGGAAATAATCTATTCTCGTGAGCACAACTTTGTATTATTATTAGGTGTCAGGTGGCGGAGATGTCCAGTAAGTAATTATCATTTTTGGTTATGGCAGGGTTAAGAAATCTCTTCCAGAGGATTTCAGGAAAAGGCCCGAAGCGTCATTCATGACTGCTCTGGTATCAGCGTCCTTTGCAACGGCAATGTGTTACCCACTCGACACTGCTCGGCGGCAAATGCAAATGAGAGGCTCACCTTTCAACTCTTTTCTTGATGCAATTCCAGGTGCCTTTTAAATACTTCATGTTTTGCAGCTGAATTTAAGGGTGAATTATAGTCTACTATTTCTGGGTGAATTCAGTAATCCCATCTTCACTATTGCTGCCCCTAGTGCAGTGGGCAAAGGCAGAAATATGAATCAGGATGGAATCCACCCAAATGCAAGCTTTCCTCACAGATCTGCATGAAATTTTTTGATGTATCCATGAATGAGTAGGCGATGTTTTTGAACTTACGATCTTTTTGAACTTCTATTAACGTTTGCATCTGGATTACTTAATGTCATTAGTTAATGTGTTTTCTATGTGCACTCCAGGTATTATTGCTAGAGATGGGGTTTTTGGATTGTACCGAGGTTTTGTTCCAAATGTGCTGAAAAATCTCCCGAACAGCAGGTAACGGATTTGCAAACTCATTGTTTATGAACATGTGAAAAGGATTAGGTCTTGTCGGCAAGACCTGTGTTGAACAATATGATCTGCAATGATCTTCTAGATTGATGTCTAAAGCATGCTTATTAAACATCGTGACATTGCCAATTACTTCATCTTTACTCAATTTAGTATCCTTAGAGACACTCTAAATTTGCTCCTGTGGGCCAGTGCTCAAATTTTGACTTGTAGAGGGACTGACAAGATCCAATTTTCTTKTTTCACAGCATTCGATTGACAACCTTTGATGCTGCGAAGAATCTTATTGCCGCCAGTCAAGTCGAGTATAAGAGAGTCCTTGAGGAGCATCAGAAATCGGTCAGCAGCTCCTAGATTTCGGCGATACTTGTTTCAAATCATTAGATTTAGTTCAAATTTTTAGCTGTGGCTTGTATAGCAGCCACTATTTCATTATTCGAGTTAAAGATCCTCCTCCAACCTCTGATTCTTGGTAGAGATGGTCAAATCTTTTGCAAGCTAGGATATTTTCTGCCAACGGAGGCACCCTCGGCAGAGTTATTGTGTTATGGATAACACATTCAAGTTATCCACGTAGTTCTTCCAACGTATTGAACCACCCGCAATACTTACTATTGTAGAACCTAGTGGCTACAGGTCACTTAATTTTTGTCGAGAGATAGTGTGCGAGGCCAGTGATTGTTTATGCATTTTGATGTGAGTTATCTTTTTTATGACCTTTTCTATACACTTGAGAGGAGWTCCAATTTTWCAGCTATTTTGAGTGTTTTCTCTTTTTCAAATTGAATTTTTTGATGTGGGTGATCTTGTCCCGATTTTCAAGAAGTTTCCAACTCAACGTAAGATTTTGATACCGTATGAAGAGGTTTTGTAATTTTTTTCATATGATGAGTAAAATTTTGTGTTGGCTTGGACTCTCAAGTTAACAGCCTTAAGGACTAGGGCAGCCCAATTTGGGCTTCAACATGGTGTTTTTGGTGAATTTGACATAAAGTTTGTCACTTATAATACTTTTCACCATGTTACTAACACCTGGATAGTCTTATTTGAAGATGTAGGGAGTTTGATTGTTTAGATTTAGAGTCGTACTAAATTTCTACATTCAATACAAAATTTGAACAATTAACTAGTTGTTTTTATGAGTATGTTGGGATCAAAATTAATTACTCCGTACATTATTTGAACAATCAACTACCTTTTATATGATTTGAGGGTATTGGGATCAAACAATAGTAGAACATCTAATGGGTACATGAGGATATTGGATTTAGACAATGAATTTAGCCCCTTAACCTCCCAAGGCCTTGAATGATAGAACGTGTCTTCTTCTAATTCTCAATGACAAATTTTTAGTAGGGTGAAACAAATCTCAATATTTTATAAAGTAGAATCAACAAGTTGACACACTTTTTGCATTTGGGGATTTCCAAATTTTCAAGGTGAGAAGTATGGAAAATTTTATTTTATTCTTAAGATCCCAAGGAGTTTGGTCAAAGCACAAATGCATTATAAAATATTAATCCTATAATATTTTTGAAGTTTGCTTCAAAGAAGATATTATGATACACAAAAAGTAGAAAATATCCATATGGTCAAAATTATAAAGCTCTTTTTAGATTTTCTTCAAATGAATTTTGAAGATGTAACTTCAAAAATTCACCAAGAATGTATTTTCTATATTTAGCATTTGAATGTTTTTTAGTAATCAAAATAGTGGTTACTATTGATTTGTAAAAAATGTATAGGATCTAGTAATGAGAACACCGGCACTTTCCCCGAATAGTAAGTTTTTCAATACTAAGCAAATTCTATACATTTTGTGCTATTTTTCTTATTATTTTTGTTTTACCGTTGCAATCTTAGTTTAAAATGTAAATATTAAAAAATAGCCCAATTTTTTCAAAAAAAAAATTCCGCCCAAAAATTTTGCTTGAAGTTGGATAGCGTCCAAAAAATGGTCACTTGGTCACTTTGGTTGAAAAATGTAGTTTTGTAGGAGGTAATGGGCATAAATTTTGGATAGGATCCAAGTAAAAGAAAGGGTTGAATTATGTTTTAAGATATTCCAAAAGACAACAACCCTAGCATGCAAACCTAGAAATGTGAGCCCATGAGCCTTGAACCTAAATGTAAGTAGGTATTCTACAGCTATTGAAGGTCTATATAACCATGGAAAGTGCTTGAAATATAGGTACCTATAATATATATATATATATATATATATATATATATATATACAATAACCATGAAGGTGTCTATAACATAGGTACCTAAAACATACACTTATAATATAATTAGGCACTTATAATAAAAATATCCTATAACCACGGAAGGTGCTTATAACATAAGTACCTACAATATAGACACTAATAATATAACTAGGCACTTATGATATAAACATCCTATAACCATAGAAGGTGCTTATAATATAGATACCAATAGCATAGGAGCCTAGATTCCTAAGGTCATGGGCTCAAGATCCTAGGCTCACATGTGAGCAACTTCCAAAAGATATGCTAATAGTATCAACCAATGAATTTCAAAAATTGATGCATGCATGTATTAAATTTTGTAGGATCAAATTTGTTCAATTTTGACTTATTTACTAACTTTTGTTTGAAGATTTGTATAGAAATTTGAGAGCTTTTTTTCATGTTTCAAATTCAAAAAATACTACAATTGCCTTAGAATCCAATCCAATTTTTTGAGGGGTGAAAAAAACAATTTTCTTCTTGTTTTAGTTCTTCCTCCAAAGTTGAGTTTTTTGCCTGTAAGTTGATCATCCAAAATTGTTTTAATCTAAAAATCCAACAATCAATATTTTCCATAATTAATTTTGTATATACAAGACAAATTAGTATGTACTTTAGTACGGTTAAAATTAATCATTTCAAGCACAATCATGTGCAAAAAAATATGAACATGGGACAACTCATTGATAACCTCTATTGTCAAGAAGTTGATAGGTCTTGCCAAGAGATTAAGGACCAAATGTTCAAATTTTGAACAATGGATGAACATACACCAAGCATAAAAATGAGTTTTTTCATCCATTGAGTTTTCTAAAGATTGTTGTATTAGTTCTTTACCATTTGTGCCATATAAAATATTTGAAGACCTTGCTTTGCAAATATTATATAATTCAAAGGGTATTGGTAGGTTTAGCATCAAAAAGTAATTCTCTCAAATCAAAAAATGACCCTTCAAAAATAACTCATTGAATATAAAAATTAAAAAAACCCTTCAAATACTGCTATGATTAGAACCTACCATTTTGAACTTTAAAAAAAAAAAATTCTTGAAAAAATTACAAACAAGTTATTCAATCTAGAATTGATCATATAAGAAACTTTCAATTATTGGCTTCAAATTTTATTGAAGAATATTTGGGTTTTCTACTAGTTGGTTGAATTGTATGGATATGATCTATGGATGGTATTTTACAGCTACTATTTGAGATTCATCATTAAATTATTGTTCTAAGTTGTATATTATCATACATTTTTATAAAATTAAAAATTTTGGACTATTATTTTGTCCTCAAGGGTTAACCTTGGAGCACTCTTGGCGTCCATTTTTTGAATAATGTAAAATTTGAAATTGAAGTTTCATCCTCCTAACTACTTGGATGAAAGTTCTTCTAATTTGTGGAGATACTATATCAAGTTGTTGTTCTATTTGATGGTTGGATTTGGTGTTACTAGAGTAAGTATTTTTCTAAAATTACCGATGTATAAGTATGTCAAGTGATTGACTGAGCCCAAATTACACTGACTTTAGTTCAAAACCGGATTTGTCAGAATAAGGTCATAGATTTTAAGAACATAAAAATTTCAAAAAATCACCATGTCAAGAGAATCTCATTTCAAATCCATTATAAAAATTTTACTCCAAAAATGGTAATATTTTGCTTATTATCAAAGTTTGAAGGAATTTTGAAATTCTTTCAAAATTTATAAAAAAATAGTGATGATAGTGTTGGTGAATCTAACCGTACAAATGAAATCTACAACTATGAGTTTGCAACTTTTATTTGTATATCAAATCCAAAATATGCTTCCAAATAGCACTTAATGATGATTTTCCTCAAATCGTCAATTTTGAAGATGAATCAAGACGTTTAGAGGTTAAAAAAAGGAATTCAGTGGTTATTGAAAAAAAAATTTATTGTAAGGTCTTGATGATGTAGATTGATGGAAGTCACTACTATTAATACTCACTTGTTGCATGAGAAACAACAAGTCTTGCCATTCCTATAACTTGAGATTCTTGTTTGTTTTTTCTTTTTCCATGAAGTGCAAGAGTGGCGATATCATATGTTATAGTGGTGCTAAAACTTTCAACATTCATCCACATTTTGGATAGAAAATATCACAGTATTACATATCACATATTCAAAATTATATTTTCATCAACAATCTGGAGATTTCATCCAATTTTTTTGTTTAATGCTTGGAGTTTTTTGGTGATTTCATCCAAAATTTTGCTATTCATGTTCTAAGGGCCTTGTGCAGGGTCCATTATTTTGGTGCAAATTGACGACAAATTGCCTAAAAGAAAAGCATTGCTTGAGACATTGTTTTTCAAAATGATCTCAAATCTATTATTCAAAAATAAAATAGAGGGGTTGGCAGTTGTAGAGATATTCTTAAGAAAGAGCCAATTTCACAAACTTTCTCATAATTTTTGAATGATTGAGTAATTGTAGAAATCTAGTACTTAGGTCAATTCAAATTGGTTATGAATAAATCAACTTTATTAGATGGGTAGATGAAAAATTATAGTRTAGTTGAAGTTGCAAAATTCTTTAGGCAGTATATTTTGGGTGGGCCCTTAGAGGGATGGGGTGGGGGTAGAATTTGTACTTTTTCATTTATACCTCCAAAAGTTCACATCATTCATAGATATTAAGGTAAAGGTTCTCAACTACTTAGGCCTTCAAGACTCAAGAGATGACGATCTTGTTGCTTGCCATTCATTTGTCTCAATGGTTGGATTTGAGTTGGCTTTGTAGAAAAATGAGCCCATTTAACCCTTAAAGGACCGTTGTCCCCTCGGGGGACAAATGAGATTTTGGGCAGGTACCTATGGGCTGAATTTTTTATGTGATTTTTTGAAATTTTTTTTGGAGATTGAAAAACTAATGAGCTTCGTGGGAATATAATTTTTTTTTCAATCAATGCCCGGGAACAAAAGTTATGCCCAAATAAGCTCAAAGCTAGGGAGACCAGGCAACAAAAAAAAATTTGCAAAAATTTGAATTTAAAATTTATTTATTTATTTCCTCGTAGATTATACTTTTTTATATCTGGAATGCTTTGATTCATCTCATTTGGATTTCTTATGAGAAAGTTATGGACAATCTTGAGTTTCGGGCAATGACAATATCTTCTTGAAAAAATAACTTGTAGGACCCAAGATTGTCCATAACTTTCTCATAACAAATCCAAATGAGATGAATCAAAGCATTCCAGATATACAAAAGTATAATCTACGAGGAAAAAAGATTTTTTTTTTAAATTCAAATTTTTGCAAATTATTTTTTGCTGCCCGGTCTCCCTAGCTTTGAGCTTATTTGGGCATAACTTTTGTTCCCGGGCACGGATTGAAAAAAAAATTACATTCCCACAAAGCTCATCAGTTTTTCTATTTCCAAAAAAAGTTTCAAAAAATCACATAAAAAATTCAGCCCGTAGGTACCTGCCCGAAATCTCATTTGTCCCCTGAGGGGACAACGGTCCTTTAGGGGTTAACCTCCTATAAAATTCTCCTCAAATGAAGGGTCATCTATCATTTGGTGCAAATGCGTTAAAAATTGTAAATCCTTGTATTTTTGGAATGTTTTCTACATTTTCTAAATGCATCCAAAAACCGAATTGATTTAAACTTCATGTCATAAAAAAGAATGAAATCTTGTTTAAGTTAAAACTTTTTTTTCTTAATGCTCCATACATAATTTATAGTTAAATAATGACTACATTACTTTTTTTGGCCAATGTAGTAAGATACATTCTCATTACACTACCCCTACTATAATGTACTTTAAAAAGGCATACTACTTGTTTTCGACCACAACCCCAATTCCACAAGATAGGATGATTTATTTTCATGAATGAGGGGAATATGATGTGGCTTAGCAACTCATTATTGAGTGATGAATAGCACATCGACACCTATTGAAGTTGCTAAGATCAATTTTTAGTTTTGTACTTCTTGGAAACATATTTGTCTAATACATTGAGAGCAAGTCGGATAGTAATATATTTACTTCTTTAATTTCTATTAATTTCAAGCATGATGAAAAAAATTAGCAAAAAATAGTGCAATCTTCATTATTTCTATTCCTTGACCAAAAACAATTACCTCCCACCATTGCTCAATCGGACATATGCTAAAATGTTTATCCCTTCAAACATTCAAAGCCTTCTCCTAAATTGACAATTTGTGAAAAATCATCATAAAGTAAAATTTGGAAGATTGTTTTGGAATTCATATACAAATAAAAGTTGTAGATTTTGAGTTTTAGATTCCATATGTATAGTTAGATTCACCAATGCTATGACCAACATTTTCTATAAATTTTTGAAAGAAATTTTTTTAATTCCTTCTAAATTTGATTACAAGCAAAATATTGTCATTTTTTGAGTAAATTTTCTTGAAATGTATTTAAATGAGGTTCTCTTGATATAGTGAATTTTTGAAACTTTTGTGTTATTTAAATCTATGGACTCAGTTTTGCAAATCCAATTTCAAACTAGAGTCAATGCAATTTTTTCTTTTCTTTTTGATATAATGGTTTTCAAAGGTTGCAACCAAGAAGKATCCAATACAAGGCATGGTAAACCATGGACCTATCGCTCTTTGCACTAGAATAAAATGTTGTTGAAGTCATCACAATCTACATGACTTATTTTGTTTCCTATAACAAAAAAAATGTCATGTATATTGTAATGACTTCAACAACATTTTCTTCTAATGTTGGAATAAATAGAGGAACAAACCTCCTCCCAGTGCAAACAAGATTACAAGCAAGGGGAGCCCCCATACAAGTATTGTCTTTATCACTTGGCCATCACTCAGGGTAGTTTAAGGTCTATGTTTTAGGTCCCTACGTTATAGGCACATTCCATGGTTATAATATGTTTACATTATAGGTACCCATGCTATAAGCACCTTCCATGGTTATGGGGGACTTCTATTACAAATATGTAATAAAAAACTTCAATATTTGTAGAATAGTATATACTTATACCTAGGCTCAAGGCTCATAGGCTTGCATTTCTAGGCTCACATGCTAGCGTTGTTGAATTGAATGATATTTTCTTTCACCATTGCGTTCATATGTTAGTTTTGAAGCACTTTATAGTTTGAAGTTTGAAGTTTTTTTCATTTGAGTAGGTTTAGAAATTAAAATTGACTTGAGGTGTTAAATTTTTCTACTAAAAGATCTCCAAATGTATTCTTAGGAAAATTTCAACATCATTGTTCAACAATAATCTTGCAATCAATGCAACCAAATGACTCCAAATTTGATTCATGTCATCTATAATATGTACACTTCAAGATTGTATGGTTGAGAATAATGTAGCTTAGTGACATTTAGACGGTCATGGTGAGTTGGCTCCCTCACTTAGCCCCTCCAAGTCATTCCAAGGGTGCAAGTAAAAAAAGCCTCCTATTTTGTGCTTGGTTAATTTATCTTGTACACTCCTCCTTGCAAATATGAATTCAAAATTTAAATTATTTATCATGCATGGAAAATAAAAGAATCTAGTGTTTTTTCAAGGGGTTGAGCAAGGAGGGTAGTTCACCCTAGTTCATTTAGACCTATAACACTACAAAAGAATGATGTTTTTAAACTCCAAAAGGCTTTGGGCCTTTGGGGGTTAAAACTAGGGTTGTGCAGGTATTGACTAAATGTATTCGCAATGAAAATTTTAGAAACTACAATTACAATGAAATGTTCACAATAATTCCATATGTCCAAATACCGGCCAGGGCAAACTACCCCCCTTATTGCCCCTGTTATTATCCTTGCAAAAAACACTAGATTATTTTTATTTACCACATATGATAAAATTTGCAAATTTTGAATTTATATTTGCAATCAGAGACCTCAAATTAGCGAGAGGAGGCGAAGAAATACAAAATTTATCGGTACAAAATAGGGGGCATTTTTTACTTTTACCTTTTGATAGGGCAATAATTGAAGGGGGGCAGTTTGCCTTGGCCTCAAATACCCACTCAACCTTGGTTGATCCTTCATCGCCTACAGTCCAAACATGTGTAAAAGCATCATAGCTTTTCAAGTGCTATAAGTCTAGATTTTAGTATGGAAATCTCAATTGTACAATCGTGTACTGTCGGCATGTTTAAGATGGTGTGAAATAAATTTTGGGGTCATTTGATCGTATAGATTAAAAGATTATAATGTTTTAGTGTTGAAAAAAGATGCTGAAATTTTCTTAAAAACACATTTGGAGGTGAAATTTGATTTCTAAACCTGTTGATATGAAAAAAACTCTAAACTACAAAGTGATTCAAAACCAAAAAATAAACAACTTGGTGAAAAAAAAATATCATTCCATTGACTCATTGTGTCTGCAAAATTGTTTTGAAATGTCAAAAAATATTGAAAAAGGTAGTAAAAAATCACATCTATGACAGAACATCCTTCTATTAAAATGCTTCTTAGTCACTAATTACCTCTTGGATTGATATGAAATTTTAGCCACAAAAAATAGACTAGTATATAAAACGTTTCTAGCAAAAATGATTGAAAATGAACCAAGTGTGAAGAGGTTATTAGCCGTGGAAGTTCCGTGTAATGAAAAAATGTCTGGATATTAAACTTCAAAATTGCTCTCAAGCATTCAAAATAGCTTGTGTTGACATAATTTTTTACCACAATAACTAGACCTAAGAGTAACAAAACACTACAAAATTTTATTGAAAAAAACATTTGATGTAGAAATTACCAGCCCCCAAAGTTGAAGCCATCAAGAATGTAATGTGGTGAACTCAATTTGAACTTGTGAACTTTGCATGGCTCTCAAAAACTCAATACCTCTTGGATTGAACTGAAAATTTTACCACTCAAACTAGACTAGTATGCTCAACTTTTCCAACAAGTTTTATTGAATTCAAACATTGGATGCAAAAGTTACAAGCCCCCAAAGTTGCAGCCATCACAATGCAATGTGGTGAACTCAATTTGAACCTGTGAACTTTGAATAGCTCTCAAAAACTTTGTACATCTTAGATTGATCTGAAAATTTTACCAATGAAACAAGACTAATATGCTCAACTTTTCCAACAATTGTTTTTTTTATTGAATTCAGACATCGGATGCAAAAGTTACAACACTTTGAATTTGACTACCATACTATGTAAGGACACATTTTGTCCCCTCCGTCAATGAGGGGTTAAAACATTGTCAAAAACAGGTCGAATAACTTACCTCAACTTATTTGGTGTCATTTTTCATTGGACAAAGGAGGAAGGGCGTCAAGCACTCAGGACATTAACCTCTAAAGGACCAAACTGCGTTTTTTGGCAACATAGCGATTTTGGGCAGCTCTCTACGAATAGAGTTTTCATTATTTTTCTTTGAAATTTTTACACAACATGTGTCCAAGGAGTAGCTTTAAGGCCCAACADTTTTCATAACATTTGACTACACTGGTAAAAAGTTATTGCATGATATGTGATTTTCAGTGGTCGGCGGGCAGCCCGGGCAAGTCTGAAAAAATGACTTTTTTCAGAAATAAAAATTTGAAAATGATTATCTACAACTATATGTACATGAGAAGCTTTCGCGCGTCGAGCAAAGCTATGGATCGTTACTCAGTGTTTCAATCTCGAGTGGAAGAGGGAAAAATTCATATTATTATGCGTGGGACTTTGAATCTCTTGCAGTGGGGTAGATCGATCGATTGAACGAAGACGATGGCACTCTTTCGCAATGGCAGTGCGCGAATTGGGGCGGTTGCYAACGTGAAGATGAAGGCTGCATTTGGGGTGCTCCTGTTCGCCGGTCTGTGGTTTGCTCTTGCACAGTAAGTCAGTTACAATGTTCTATTCGTCTTTTCATTTGAAATCGGAACATTTGAACACTTTTGCTGTGGCAACTCTCTTTCTGCATATTACTCGAGTTTTGAGCTAATGGGTTTCGGATGTTCTTCTCTTTTATAACTTTAAGAAGCTCCAGGGTAATGGAAAGTTGTGTCTGATCGCACAGATACAACAGGTCGTGCTCGTTGGAGCGGATTGAACCTTCTTCGTTCCGGAATAGTGCTCCTGKGGGCAATGTAGAGGGTGAGTTTTTGAGCTGATCCGTTGACAAGACTCTCCGTTCACTCATTTTTAGGGTTTCACCTCAATCTCGGCTCAAAATCGATTATGTTTATTAATCAGGAGTAGAGGATCCACTTTGCGAACTTCACATTGTATAGGTTACTAAAAGCAGTGAGAGGTCCTGTTTGAAGTCTAGAAAATCTTTAAGGTAATGAAATCAATGCCTGGAGGATCTGTTTTAGGTCTTAAGTTGGACAGTCGTCGCAGTGATGTTGAGGGTGAGTTTGGAGCTGATTGGTTGACAAACTCTCTGACTTGAAGTCCACTTTTTAGGGTTTCACCTCAATCTCCGATTTTCGACTCTATTTTTCTCGTCTCCATTTCCTCTGTTCATAATGTTATTACCCTCTTGTAGCTTTGTCACTGTTTTGTCCAGCAGTTTGGATCTGAGTATGTACTCTCTGTCTTTGGTAGTTATGATATATTCGATGTGGTACACTATGCATTCAACAACTAGTCTGTGCTTTCTTCGTTGCAGGTGCTGGCAAGCAATCTGTAGCTGTTGCAGAAGGATCATACGATGCAAACCAGCAGGCTAATTCTATCGAGTAAGTAAACCCCCCATTTCCACCTGCTTCACCTTTTCCAGTACTGCAGCAATTGCCATGTTTGGGGGGGGGCTCATCGATGTCTTCTTCACTGTACTAAGGTAGGAGGTCCATAAAGCGCCCATCTAAGGGCTGAAGCTCAATTTTGGCAAGATAAAACTGCTTGAAATAGTTTTCAATAAAATTTCCTTGAAAGACAAGTGGAATTGGCATCTAACCCAAGTTGTTTCATATTTTTTGGAGCTTTGTGGAATTAGTTATGAATTTTTGAAGTTGCAAAAAGTGCATTTCAATGGGCTCTAAAACCAACCACCTCCTCAAATGTAGACTGCTTCAAATGTAGACTGCTTCAAATGTAGACTGCTTGTACATTGGAGAGAGCAAAATGTACCTCCAAAGCCTGATTGGTTTTAGAACGTGCTCCATTTTAGGACCTCCTACCTTACTATTTCCGACTTCTTTGCTCTCTTTAACTCCCATTTCCCTTACTCAATGTTCAAGGCTGTCTTATGCACTATCCTGTCCTTCATTTTAACACAGCTCCTTTCTAACACAGCTCCTTTCTAAATGCTCTAAGTAAATTAACACAAGTTCTTTCTAAAATTGTGGTCTTCCAATTGGTGCAAGACTGTTGTGCGTGACCCGATTCGACGTGCACTAGCCTTTCCTTCATTCCCGCAGCTCCCAAGTCGATGACCACTGATCTTTGAATAAAAAATAGGGTTAGTTGTTCTTATTTCAACAAGTAGTTTACAATTGTAAGCCAGCACAAGATTTTCCTGAAAATGTGGTCTTCCAATTTCTTTCAAGACTTTTTTTATATAAGTGACCCGATTTTTTTTGGCAGGTTGAGCAGCCTTCTGAAGGAGGCCATGCAATTCGGCCAAGTGGGCAAGCCCACAGTCCACTTGGTAGAAGCGATGGATCCCATGAAACATCCCTTYTTCATGTTCGTGTGCAGCAACTGCTTCTGCGACATCTGCGACAAGGTGCGTCTGCTGGGCTACTGGTCGCCCGTGGAGTCGCACATCTTCCACCACGTCCTACGAAAGCACGGCTGCGGGGAAGGGAAGGCGYTAGTCCTGGACGTGGGAGCGCACGTCGGATGGTTTTCGTTGCTGGCCGCGAGCTACGGGTGCAGAGTGAAGGCTTTTGAGCCCAACACGGTGGCGCTGAGATACCTCAACTTGTCCACAGTCATCAATGGGTTCCAACAGGTGGGCACTTCCTCTTCTTTTTCTCTTTTTTTTTTCTCTTTTTTTTTCTCTTTTTTTTGAATTTGGTAACAAGCAGTCTGTTGTGGTCCTTGATGGAGTGATGGATCTGTAAATATATGTAAGCCATGCGCACCTATAATCGACTGTCTAATTACAACTGAGCGTCGTTGCTATTATCAAACACATTAAGCGTTTTTATTAGATCTAATTGGCAGCTGAAAGAGGATTCCATCGCACTGTAGCATGCATTATTTGGGCACTATATGAATAAGATACGGATTTTCAAAGCTGACTGTCTCTAGGTGTGCCAGTAACCAACAATAGGCTCTCAGTGGGCACTGCTTCTTCAAGTTTTTGAATTGGCAACCGCCAGTTGCGATCCTTGCTGGAGTGATCATGAAGCATTTGCGTCTGTAAATATGAAGCTTTTACAGATGAAAATATGGGTGGAATCATAACTGCAGGTGGTCGGTCAGTGATGTTTTCTTTTTTCAAATTTCTGAATTAGCAAGCAGTTGCGGTGGGTCCTCGCTGGTCTGATGGAAGTATTTCCATCTGTACTGTAAAAAATATGGGTGGAATTACTGCATTTGGGCAGTGATTCTTGTTTTCAATTTCCGAAACTCGCGAGCCTTTCCGATCCTTTGCTCGAGCGATGACGCATTTGCATCTTGTAAAATATGGGAGAAGTAACTTTACTGCAGGTGGTCAGTGATTTTTTTTTGTTTCAGTCCACTTTCTAAATTAGCAACCAGTTGCGATCCTTCCTTGCTTGAGCGATGGTGGTGGATTTTACATCTGTAATTAAAGTATGGTGAATGAAACCCCTCCAGGTGAGCTTGTATCCCAAAGGCGTGAGCAGTGAGGATTCGCAGGCGGAGTACCGCCAAACCGACACCTGGGCTTTGAATGGTTTCCAGAAGAGACGAAGCCTTCTGGAAACTGTGGACGTCGCCCGGCTCGACAGCGTTGTGGACGAAGACGTGTTGCTTTTGAAGATCGACACCGAAGGGTACGTTGCTCTGAAAATTCTATTCTATTCTGCCGCTAAGGTAGAACCACCTATAACTAACCAAATAAGGAATTTGGACAAATCTGATGCAATGGAATGCAAGGTAAATATTTTGAGAGGTGTGTTTATAAAAATGATGAGGATTGCAAAAACTTTGGTAATTTTATCGCATGAATTGAAATTACTATGAATTTTGAAAGGCAAAAAGTGTTCCGGACCCATAGCCAATCTCTAGACTCTTCCAATTCCAATCACTCAAAAAACTACTTTTCCACTCACTGCTTCCTACTTTTTTTTGCACTACTTTGGAACATGTATCAGGAACTTCTAGTTCCAACTTTGAAAAGATGAAAAAAAAAACATTCTAGCCTTGGTTTGGAAATAAGTCAATCTATGGTTGGCTATGGGGCATTGGTTGGTAATGGGTGGTTCTACCTTACTCTTTATCCACCTTCACCTCTTCATCATGGTGAGAGTACGTACTTCAACACGTTTCGTAATGGTTTCCTTTACAGTTTCCTTCTGCACTAATCATCATAAACATTCGGAGAGCAAACTCTTTTCTTCTCCAGAGAATGTATTCCATGTTCGTTGAGGAATGTTTTGGAATKGTTACCATAAATACGCAGCATTCAATACTCAATCGAATTGAAGATCRTAACTTATTTATGACTCTTTGTGTCGCTTCCTCTTGTGCTTGTGTTTTTTTTGTGTTTGTTGTTTGGGCGCAATCCAGGTATGAAGCCAACGTGTTTGCTGGCGCCCAGAAGCTGCTCTCGCAACACAAGATTCATCACATTCTTGCGGAGGTGAAGTCGGCGACCATGCCCGTGAAGCGGAGCTTGTTGTACTCCATTTTCAAAAACGGTGGCTTCACGCACGTGTACAACTGGGATGAAGTGATCACGCCGCTGTCGGTGCCGTTTGAGCAGTTTGGACTTGCGAATGCGACGATTGTGGAGGTCACGGACATTGTCCGTGATCCCACGTCGTATGCGCCGTTGCGGTTCCAAGACTTTTGGTTCTGTAGAGAGGCCCAGGKGCCTTGGTTGTGAAATGGATTGGGGAAATGTTTGCCTGCCCGGCTTGTGTAACTTATGGATTTTTGGCTGAAATCAAACTCACATTTGAAGAAAAAAATTTGAATTTTTTTTTAAAGATTCCTAGCTTCCTGGGAAGGAGGGGTAATGTCCTGTACATTTCAGGGTGGATTCTAGGCCAGAATTAGGGTTTCCTTGCCTGATTACACGGTTTTGTCCATGTAATTGGGCATTATGTGTTTTTCATCCTAATTGACTTTGTTCATTCAAAAGATTTCTTTTTATGGAAGGATTTCTTGCCTGTGGTCTATTTATCTTGTATTGGTATACTAGTAGAAGACTAGTTTGCTCATTGATAGAGGTACAAACTACTACAAGTAATAGCTTTAAGCTCTTGGTTATAGTATGTGTTCCTAATTGCATCATGTACCTATATATGAAACACTCTAAATTCTTACATGGTGAGTACCTATTGAATTTGAAATTGTACACCTCTTGAATTTTGAGCATGTAGGCGTGGCAACTTAATGAATATTGATCATGAAGCCAAGAAGCATTGCAATTTGAAATAAGCCCGTGCTGTCCATGTCCACGGGCTTGTTCAATAGGAAGGAGGCCGATGGTTGGCCTTGCACCATCACCAAGACCTGATGCAATACTTAAGAAATTACTACAATTTTTGCAAGCAAAGAATTATTAAACTTTTTATTGGACCTTGTTGGAAGACGAAAGAGGGTTCTAATTTCTCTAGAATACTAACATTATTTAGACATTGTATGCGATATATTGTGCACTTTCAAAGTGCTGAAAATAGGTGTTTCCAAAACGAACCTTGCATTTTCATAAATAGATAATCTCAGTTCCCTTAAATTGGTGATATTCCATGGCAATTTGCTATTCAACTCACAACATTACATTTTGCAAAGATAGGATTTCCAACCCCCTCTCCCTCCCCTTTCCCCCTCTCTTTTATATCATTATAGGATTGCTTGCTTGAGAGTCTTGCTACAGTGACATTTTAATCAATGGAACTGTGCAAATTTTTAAAAAAGTTAGGTGCTCTACATTATAGGCAAAAATCTATAAAGGTCAGTTCTACTATCAGGTTCCAATTAAATATAGTTATTGTATTCCGATCTTTCAATGACCTATTCATAATCCTTTCAAACATCACAAGGTAGAAGAAACGTAACTCAACCTATGATAGGCACAACTGTGGACGTGCCTTCTTATTGTAGTCCTAGAAATTCTTGTGGTGTACATCTATCTTGTGTAATGTACTACACAAAAAGCTATCTTGTATAATATACTACACAAGAAGAAATAGGACTGCATTAGGCTTCTCCAAAGTTGTGCTTGTTCTCTTAACCCTTAAATGACGGACCTATCACCGCGGGGAGAGGTGGGGGTGCAATATGTAGTGCTTGACTGAGGAAAAAAACACTATTCATGCACATGTTTAGCTTTGGAAAAATTGTACAAACCAACACTTGATGCTACCCATTCAAAAATTGCGAGAAGGGCTGCATGGTATAAAACATTTTCATGTGAAAATCTTTACTATCTTCATAGTATTAGGGCTATCTAAAAATATGGAAGCAATTAAAGACACTAAATTTGACTTCCCATGATGATTGACATATGTGTGGTCACTTTCCTAAAAAGAACGGATGAAAACTGGCGAGTATCCACTCAGCAGATGATTTTTTGTCATCCAAAGGACGCAAAATGTCTGTGCCCTCCTTCAAGGGTTAATCATCATGGGTGTGGATTTTTGTTTTGAATAAATGCACAAAAACTTGCCCAAATGATGGAAAATAATTGCCGCTTCCGTGAATATTTCCATGAATATTTCCGTACCTGCCCTTGCATGGGCATTTGCTGCTCGGGGTTGATGGCCGCATCAAACAAGATCACGTGCGTGGTGCTTGGTTTGATGGCAAATGTGTTGCTGATCACAGCAGACTGCTCCATGGCATTGAGGTCCAGCATGACCGGGGAATTGTCCGTGGACGCTTGGTACCGTCCCGCCGAGGCAATCTTTACAGCTCCAACCTCCACCAGCCACTTGTCAATCAACATGGACGGCGCATTCACAACCTGAGTGTTGTCCACGTTCAAGGTTAAAGATGAAAGATTTACAAAGGAAACACTGGTCTTATTTTGAGACAAAAGAGGGAGTTTAAGGGGCGGTTTACACTACAGGCCAAGAGCCGTGACCAAGGAAAATGGATTAATCCCATGGTCACACTTCATGGTCACACTTCATAAAAAAGTATTTTTTAATGGCCTTGGGCCTCTCACTAAGTGTAAACCAAAGTTGGACCGGGAGAATGACCATGTACTAAAAAAAACGCATTGATTTTTTTTAATGAATTTTTTTAATGAATTAAAAAAAGGGCAGTTTTGAAACGTTATTAAAAAAACGCGTTATTTCCTGAAACGTTATTAAAAAATAGTAAAATAGCATTTTAGGCCCATAGTCCCCTCGTTCAGCTATGAGAGAACCCATTTTGCCTCTCTCCTTGCAAAATCCGGGAGACCCTTCAACATTATCCACTAGGCCTCTTTTTAGGCCTTTCGAGGACCTCAAGTCTTTTGGTCACATTTCTTTTTTTCTTGTAGTGTAAACCCAAGTCGTCCCAGGACGAGCTGATGGAACCAATCACAGATTTTATAGCTCCATGGGACGAGTTCATGGTCCATAGTGTAAACTGCCCCTAAGGATAGGCTTACCCCCCTAAGCATCCAAGGCAAATCCCAAAAGCAAGCCACAAACTACCACTTAAATTGACCTCACAAATTAGAAAATAAGATTCAAGAAATGTGGCTATTGAGATTGCAAGGGAATTAGGGAAGGCAAGCTTTGGGGAAAATTGTAGAAGTTTTTTACCTTACAACTTGCAAGATTTGATAATGGTCAAACATCTCTTGGAAGGAGTACAAATTTGGGGCACTCGGGCACACAAGGGTTAATGTAATAGACTTCTTTTAAATACTTTAAAGAAGTATACGCCTTCTTTTCCACTAAAAACCTCCATATTGGGCATAGTGCATGTACCACTAAAATTACTTCATTTATTGGTTTTGATCATAGAGCAAGCGATGTGGAAATTCAAATCATTCCTGCACAATCAATTCCAAAAGTTCCACATCACTTGCTCAATAATCAATGATCAAAATCAACAAATGAAGTGATTTTAGAGATACGTGCACTATTTCCCATTTGGAGGTTTTTAGTGGGAGACAKATAGAGTATAAGACAAGTTTTTACTTCAATGAAGCCTAAAAGACAGTGGTAGAGGTAGAGAGATACTGGAGAAATCTAGAGTCAATGGAAAAACTATGAGTTGATATTTCTTGGCATGATTATAATCAAAACAAGTGTCTTAACTCTTGAAGGACGGACTAGTGATCATGGAAATCATCCATTTTCATATTGTGGGAATCACTAGTTTAAGAAAATTCAAAGCACTCATTGGAAGTCAAAGTAATGTACAAGGTCCCCCCTTATTTCATACAAAATTCCAAGGATGAAATAGTTTCACTTCTGTCCTACATAGGAAGATTCTCTATCATCTATCAGACACAAAACGTCCGCCTCAACGTTTAAGGGTTAAATTCCACCTAGCATGGTTGTGTGATTCATGGTAATTAGATTTAAARGAATTAATGGTATTTCATAGGAGTTTGGTACACAACCACAAAGAATGTCGCGTTGGTATTGCCAATTGATGGGTCGAGCATCTCAAAACTCCCGTTCTCAATGATGTTGCTAAGGCAGACTTGAATGTTGGCAACCAATGGACCATATGACCCGGGTGTGTTGGAATCCACGGTCAGGTACGCGGGTTTCCCAGTTCCACGCACATTCAAAGCGACCGTCTGCCATAATATATTGGTTCGTGTTGTACTGTGGTTACTCACCACAAAAGGCTCCAACTTGGGTCCTAACCTGGATGGACAACAAACATTTTCATAAGAAAAAGGGTCATTGGTTTATGAATAATTTTTATAATAAGTTAAGTAAGAGACAATTCCCTATGGCCATATTTGTTATATTGAGACTTTTTGTAGATTTTGAGACAAAATGTTAGTTATTGGAAAATCCATTTAAAAAAATAGTAATTGAAACCAAAAAACAATTATGCTCTAATAGTGATCCTATAATGAAATTCTAAGCATTACATGGGATTCGGGGGGGCTGGAGGGCCATTTCGGCACCGTTCCCAGCCCCGTTCCCCTGGAACCGGATGACAGTTTTTATTTTTTTTCAAATAAAAAAAAAAAAAAAAAAAAAAAAAATTTAAGTTCTTAAAATGAAAAACAAAGTTTAAATTTATTTATTTATTTTCCAAAAATCTGACCTGGCAGTCGCTCGGCTAGGTCAGCACAGGCGGGGAATGGAGGATATCGGCGGGTATTGGCCAGGTATTCACAGGGGAACTTACAGCCCTCCCAGGGGGCAAAATCCCATCTAATGAGTTACTTATTTATAAAAAAATACTAGTAAAGAGATAAAGCGGTTTATCTTCGAGTTGAAGATAGAAATGAGACTGCAAAAAGTCTCAATATAACAAATATGGCCTTCCCTACGTAAGTGCCTTCAAAATCCATGTTCTCAAAGACAAAAATAAGTGAAAACAATTATAGTTGATGGAGAAGAAGCAACAATTGTTAAAATTATTTTTTGGATTCCGAACAAATGGTCCTAACCTTTTCCCAAAGATATCCATGATTTCCATCCGCATGGTCTTGTAGAGTGGACCCCCATCTGGGTTGTCAGCTAAGAAGCAACTCACGGTGTAGAGAGCACGGTCACGCAATACATACATTGGCATGCTAACCATCTTCCCCGGTCCAAGTTTATAGTTCAAATGCAAGAGAGTTGATGTGTTGATGCCAATTGGGCCTTTGTATACAGTCGAATCCAACATCTGAACACCACCTTCAATAGCTACCCAATATGGTACCAAAGTGTTGATGCCTGCAATGTACACAACATTAAGTGAATGATGGTTATTTAGTAGTCCATATGATCTAAACTATTTATTGCAAGGACATAGTATTCAATATGGGTTACAGTACTTATGATGTTGCAACATTTGTGGTGCACTATGGTATTGTTGTTAGACTGGGCATCCTAATTCTCATGCCGACTAATTATCCACCCATACTAAATAACCATTTTGGTGTAGTGAATAATGTTATGTAATAGAAGAGAGGAAAAAATCCATTGGTGAATTGTAGAGGCTTGACCGCTTTAGTATGACTTGATTATGAACTCCGTCAGTCAATAGTTAATTTCAAGCAAATTGAAAAATTTATAATTATTTACTCAAGTGTCGTACGTTCCTGGTTCAATTACAGTGTCACCAATTGAAAAAATGGGTCACTGAATTCAATTTTCCGTGAGTGCTTATCTCGTTTTGCTGATTGATTGCCACCTTAATTTCTGAGTGCGAAATCATTTGTGATAATCTCAATGTGGTTCCATTTTCTCAGAGATGAGCATTGAATCTTCGATTGTTGGATTGATGGATGACCCGATCGATCCCACGATGAAGAATCGATCAACGTTATTAAGCAATTCAAGCGATTGGAAACTTTGCTTTGAATCACAGAAACTTCACATTCCTTTTGATTTTGGAAGAAAAGAGAATCAATCAATCAATCAGCGACCCATCGACCAATTTGTGCAGATTGATTTGCCTGTCAGTATTGGAAATCAGAATCAGTCATCGTTTCTTTGCACGATCAGATGGCAACTATCCTAAACGGACTGAGACTCTTGTAAAATGTCACCCAGCCTCTGAGTGAACCGGCGGTGGTTGAAATGTCATCCTCCTCAATTTGGGTTGAAAAGAAATTTCGGGGAAAACTTCAAGAACTACACTAATGATGGTAAATAGTGTTACCTGCACTAATGATGTTAAATAGTGATACCTACACTAATTGATTTAAAACAGCCATAAGTTTTTACTCTTAATGAATAATTTTATCAACTATAGGTAAAATGTTTTCCCAACTATAGTACTATTAGGATCCATGCACTCCTTAAAAATATTCATGAAGAGTAAAAACTTATAGTATTTCGAAAATAGTTAGTATGGTTAACACTATTTACCATCATTAGTGTAGACAATGTAGTGAGGGGTAAACACCCTATTTGAGAATTCGTTGTAGAAAATATTGGATTCTATGACTTTTCACCAATGGGAATTATGGGGAGTTACGGGGAGTTTTGGATTATGTGACCATGCTCAATGCTTTTGGACAACCTTACTACTTTAACCCTTGAACGCCTCGATGGTGATTGTGGAAACGAGGCCTTTCAACATTGTATGACGTCATCTACTTTAAGAACATCAAAAGTGCTCATTACAGGTCAAACTACTGTGCATGATAGTCATTTTGCATAAAAGTTCAAGAATGAACAATTTTACTTATGTCCTATGTAGAAAGATTTTTTTGTCATTCAGCGGCTTGAGAACAATTGAAGCGTTGTTTGAGGGTTAAGTCATATTGCCACTATAATGCATGGTGAGAAGCAAATACCATTTTCCTAGTGGCACTACAYTGCATAGGGCAAAATAGTATACCAATGTTTAGGTATATATAATTTTTGTATTAACAAAYATAGGGGGGCATGAGCASGTGTCRATAGACACAAATGAARCTAYGRAATTTTGATGCCACATGACTATAAGTCATGAAATGAAGGACAACTAAAGATGTTGGAATTTAGAATTCACACAATTGACTAAAAATATGAAGTGAAGCCACATAAATGAAGCTAGTAAAGTCACAAATATTGCATCAAATAATTTGTAAGTTACAATTGCATCATYTTTGTAAAAATAAAGTAATAAAATTAAACTAGCCCTTTGAGAGTTGAAGAGTTATTTAATGCTCAAATTCATTTGTAAATTTGTTTTGTGTTTTTTTTTTTGTTGCCAAGAGAGATTCTAATCTTGGCAAGAGAGTGCACATTGCTCACTTGGTATGAAGAACTTAACATAGCTAACAAAACTTCCTTGATCTCAACTCCATAAAAAAAACTGTGAAAAAAATTGAGAGACCAAATTTAGAATGAGTCTATGCCTAAGAATAGAATAGGGACTTGTTGAATCAAAGCAAAGAAAACGGGAAGGGGTTTCTATAGACATTCTTGAAGTTCTCATTTCACCAATGCCTTATAGAATGAATGTTGTAATTTATGCCAAAGGTGGAAGTATTAGATGGTATACATGTTGCAATACATAGCCAAATTCTTGTATTCTTTCAAAAAAGTCAGCATGCAAGTGAAAGCAGCATGCAAGATATCTTGAAAATAGAATAGTTGATCTTTCCAATACACTTTACAGTTTCTAAATTGATGGATTTTTCAGCTAGTAGTAGCAATTTCAAATCTTTGGTTTGCATGAGTTTTCAACTTTGATATAGAAAAGGTGTAAAGGCTTATTGTACTGTATTGTACAGTTCACAGTACACAGAACATATGTATTTGGGAAGTCACACTCAGGGTACATCCATGTCGCGCACCACTTCCAAAGTACTCCCACACCCATAAATAAACGAGTGTTCACATAAAATTGATTAAAAATAATAAATTTGAATTGAAACTGGACAAAAGTCAAATTTCATTTGCAGATGATGCAAGGGTTAAGTTCCTTAGCTGCTTGAGATGGGAAGAACAAGAGTTCTCATCTAGCTCAAGGTACTTGAGGTAAGGAAACCTGACTCATAAGCAATTCCTCAAAACAGGGTTAGAATTACAGTAGTTCAAGTTTAGTCAGAAGCATTGCTTTGAACTTTACAATGCATCGGCATGACAATTCTGTAGTAGTCAAAAGACGCTAGTCCTTGATACGAAGAGTCAAAAATAAGGAAAAAATTGGGAAAACAGCGGACTGTTTCCTTTGATTCCATGCTAGTACTACACCGAGCAGCATTCAAGGTACTCTACCTATACAAAATCCAAGCGTTCGGTCTCTTCTGTAAAAACACGAAGTACTACGTTACAAACCTCCAAAATCCTTACGCGAAACTGCAAGACAACAAGCTAGTAGAAATAACAAGCAGAGTTTCTGTCGATATAGAATTGCAGCTACAAAGAAACAAGAGACTCTATAGCTTAATTTATGATACTAAAAGAACAAACGAACATAAGAACTTCCTCATTTCACTAGCTTGTGTTGATTCAATTGGCCTCCTCCCTTTCAGAATATAGAAACCTCTACGAAGTCAATGAGATGATTACCACACACGAGCAGCTTCCCATGTGAGCACATTCAACGAAGGCTTCTTTCTAGATGAACAATGTCAACACGACCCCAATGAARATGGGATACRTCCGTTGCCAYAAGAGAAGCATGGAAGGTGCAGAGTTGGGGTGGAGTATATGAATCCCAGACAAAATGACAACATTGTCAATCACAGGCCCATACTTTTCTGACATACTCTCGAACTGAAGATTCGTCGCTGCACCGGTGCCCATGAAGAGGAAACTGTGCCGGATCCAAGTGATTTGCCTTGGGGTATCTGTGATATTGTACCTGTTGAAAATATTCGCACTTCGAAAATTTTCAGAGTGTGGCAAAGGCTGACACGAATTCGTCAGAAGGTTTAGAATCTCCGGGTGGAGCCTCGTCAAAACGAGCCTTCTCAGCCAGCACATCAACGACCCCAACCACATACTTTCCTTTGGCTGCAATCTCAATGAGAAGTGATGCGAACTTTAGTAGCGACAGAGCTGCCAGGCGTTCCACTGTGGTCTCCCAGTGGTGCCCAATCGACCCTTTCCTCTTGAGAAATTCGCCTGCCTTGCCTTCAAGTAAGGGCTTTTTCACTTCGATCTTCTTCTGCTTCCCTTCGAGTTCTTTAGCCCTGTACCCAATACCCGGTAATAATGTCGCCATAGTTCATTAGACGGTACAGGTATGTGAATAGTGGAAATGGTCCATTTTCAAGAATAGATGTTTTAGCTAATGCAACTACAACAATAACGAACGACAAGAGCCACATCTCTTACGTTTTGTGGTGAAGCTCAGGCTGGGTCATCTTTGATACATCTGATGTTAGCCCAGTCTTATCAATAGAGGTTGCATCCTCGTCGCTGGAATCATATTGAATGTTGCGGGTCTCCTGAATTTTATTAAAAATGCTATCAAAAGGATTACCGCTGTTGTCTTCAGGTATATTCGAATAGAGATGAGATATTTGTAATAGTTGGTCAGTCTGCCTGGCGATCCTGTGTTGCAACAATATAGCGACCTCCTCCGCCCTTTCTAAAACTTGATGAAAGTCATGCTTTTTCATAGTGCGCATGGTTTTACCTAGAGCTCGGAATAATCTGTTCACATGAGCACCAGACAATTAAGACGAGCATGACAACCTATACTGTAAATTGTGACCTAATAACACCAAGGTAAATACCACCGTTAATAGATTGTTGTCCGAACACAATAGAAGACTTATCATGTTACAGAACCGTACTATGGATACAGACGCTTGAGTCTCAGTCTTGCTGCGGAACTCCAATGCGACAAATGTGAGAGAACTTACGCCGCACATTCTTTCCCCAGCGCCATAAATTCTGTCCGAAACATTTTGCGCAGATGCAAGGGTGCTTGTATCTCAGCACGGAGACATGAATCTAGGGCTACGACATCATAGTAAGAAAACCGCAGGTTCTCTGCAACGTCTTTATAAAGACGCCACGGGTACCCCAAGAAAAATTTGCCATGCGGGGGCTCAAATTTTGCCGCCTTCAACTGTACGCAAGACGAGAGACATCGACAAGCGTTGAAAAGAGATCAAAATCATTTTGCAGAGCAGTGAAAGGACTAAGAAACTAGAAATTTCAAGTTAAACGAGACTCTAAGCGGGTTCAAATAAGATATCTCTTTGCATAAGTGAAAGATGGGGGACATACAAGTTTCTCTACTTCGGAATCCGCAGCCAGAATCTCGTGAAAGCATGAATGAAGCTCGTCATTGGCAACATGGTTCAAAACTTCGGGAAGCTGTTGTAGAACGGTACCTTGACAATACTCCCGAACGCACTTTTCAATCACGTTGCCGGCACGCTCAAAATTACTGGCAAGGAGATCGTTGATATTGTTACCAGCAAAAATMGGTAGAAGAAATAAGTTCACSAGAGATGCAATGACAAATCCAATTGCTATAAGGCCAAGGCGAAGTAATGGAAGCTTCTTTTTCTCATCACTTTGGGTGAGGATGAGAAGATGGAACGTGATCATGGACATAACGACGGCGTAGTTCCATCGATCTCTGAAGGGCCGCCGAAACTTGAACATTGTCGGGATTGCACCACCCAGAAATGTGCAGAGGAAGACAAGATACTTCTCATATGAACCCATGTAGTCTCCGAGAACATCAACTGCTAAGGCCAATAACGCTGCCATCAAAGTGCCCAGTGTTCGGTTCAACCCTATACATCCAACACCACAGGTTTATAATTCTGAAAACAGAAGCTTGCTCCAGTAAATATTAAGGTGACTGGGGCTTCGTAGAATATATATCCATTACCTTTACTGAAAGACAACCCTACATTGCTTTCCATCACGATGTCGACGGTGATTACGGCCCACACACCGTTCTTGTTGAAAACAGACAAGACCCCTGGAGCAAAACATAACAGCGATGCAATTAGGGCTGCCAAGCCCGCTTTCATGGGCAAAAGTAATGGAAGTTTTTCTATGCTGAACTGTCTGAGCTGTGCCCTAGGCCATCCCAACCAGGATTCATCGGTCTCGTTTTCTCTCCGGAGATTCTTCTTCAGGAGAAGGGATCGYGTCCGGGCGTAGCTGAGCCCCGTGTGCGAGGACGCCGCGGCTAACAGCCCTTGCCTGCCTTCGCGAAGCTGCCGGAGCGTACTATCGCGCTCCTGCTCATACTGGCTCGTTTGATCTAGCAGAGGCGCAGATAAACGTGTTGGATAGTTGTCCTCCATGTCTACAAGCTGATGCGGCGCTCTTCAAGAGCTCTCYCAATTCGCTATTCCCTGTATCCACAATTTTCTTATTTCGCGAGTTTCATAGTAGCACACAAATTTTCCCGGGTGAAGCACGAATGCTGTCCAGCTCCGCTTCAATTAGAAATCCAGTCGAGCTGAACCATATGGCAAGATGCCGCAACTACACCAGAATTTCATGTCCGAGAAGAAAGCTGTGGCACCTCACTCAAATTGCACAAGGATAACAATGTTAGAACAACAGACAGTCTAGGATACAAAGAATCAAGACTAAGAAGTTCAACATTTGACATTCCATCTACTAGTTTGAAGAAGGAGCATAGTCTAATTGAGTTACGAATTTCCATTAAATCAAGCTACTCTCATTTGTGTCACACTCAATGTGAATAGCATATCTTCACTCTCTCAAAACTATTATCTAAAGTTCTGCGAGTCAGGATGGAAAGCAGAGGTTAATCAAACAAAAATGTTCAAGAGGAAGAAAACGCTCGCCAGTAATGAAGCCGTTCGCTCTGTTCTGGCATTTACGACATAATGCATACAATCAAACAAGCCTCTTTCTCATCAACCAATCTTTCTTTCAAAAATACTAAAACATTTTCACCTCTTTCACTAGCTCCTTCTCATTGCCAATTTCAGATTCCTTACTACAACTAACTTCAATATATAGTTCACAGCAGGTACCTTGTCAGAATTTCGCAACCACATCGATCCTCCGCAGCAAATAAAATTCTCTTGAGCAATTTAGTTCTCAAATGTCGCTCTTCCTTCTACGCAGATCAAAACAGAACCCTAGAGATGCTGGAATTGCCTACAGAACAACCAAACTACCTCTCAATCGTAACAAAAATTTCAATAAGAAAAAAAAAATTTGCTGTACTTAGAAATATTCTCAACAATTTGTGCAAAAATTAGTGTAGCGGATATTCGGACAGGCGATCCAAATCGAGGTGATCGCTTCAAAGGGATCGGAAGGGAAGGGAATCCGGAAAATGCATGATCTCCTTGAAGTTCCTTTGAGCTTCCTTCGCCCGCCGATTTCGAAAAGAATGGAACGAAAGGGTTCCCTTCCATGGGGAACGTGACGACGTGGCGTACAGTTATTGGTGTAAACTAGGAGCGACCCATCAGTGACTGGTGACTGTATCTAGGGATGCCACGTGGATAAAGGACACTTTATAATGGCTTTCCTCCAATTTTTAGTTTTTCTTAAAAAATTGCTTTTCAGTCCTATTTTTTCACAAATTAAAATGTGAAACTACTATGAAGGTAACTATTTTTCATTAAATTTTGCACATTTCTAGTTCTCCTACTTAGAGAATTTTTTATGCTTTAATTTCCTTCCTCTAAGGGTACCTTTAGTTCTTCTTAAAGGTGAACATATTTTCACCTTTTTTTGAAAAAAAAATTCTAATTATAAATTACTCTTCCCCCAAATGAGTATTGTGCAAAATGCTACCTTTTCTTGCAATGCCCCCCTAGTTTTTGTCAGTAGGTGTAGTTACTTTAAAGTCTTAATGTGACTTGTATTGACTTCTTAAAACCACTTGTGGAGCTTGGAATGAACAAAGTCAAGAAACCACTCTGAGTGATGTAGGCCAACATTACAAATAAAAGCCAAAAAAATGGATTTTTTTTTCTTAGCAATCCGCTCTTCTGTGGAACTAGCTACTCCAACAAATTGTTCAATTAAACCTCAATCACATCAAAATTAAATTAGAAACTTTTTAAACCAACAAATCCAGGAACATTTGACAAGGTTACATTTGAGAGGTTTTTTTCGTTTTATAGAGGGTCATTTTTAGTCATATCCTTTGTAATTGGGACAAGTCTAGGACCGTCTGACAAGGTTACGATACAGAGGTTTGTTGGCAACTTACGAAAGGTTAATTCAAAGTGGTTCTACTGTACCATCCCTTCTACTATAGACTCTCCATTCTGTATGTCCCTCTCTATATCCTTCTATCAATGTTCTTTTTTGGTTTTTGGACAAATGGTTAGGTGGCCTTCCTTTCAAGAGCTTTTAAGTTGTGTGGCTCCGTTTCGTGTAGGGCTTTAACTGAAAGAGGCCAATTTAGAGTATGTAATTTTGAATATGTAATTTTTGTATGCAATTTTTGTATGTATTGGCTTTGTATGACGAATCAAATGAGGTTTAGGAAGCATTGTGGCATTAGTGTACAAGGCCATGATTTCTGTTTGGCATTTTTTCACTCATTTACCCTCTTTTTTTCTATAAGCTTCAAACTAGACATTTTTTTTTTTTAAGAAATTGGGCATTTAATTGCCTAAAAAAAAACCCTGCCTTCTATACATTGTTTTTATGGACGTATATAATCTTAGTGTTAATCTTATTTTATCTTAACAATTTAAACGCTAATCCAAAGCGTATATACTATCATTTTGGAGAATAATTCTATGTGATGAAACTCGCTCTCAAGATCGGACAAATTAAACCTCTACTGTAGGTATTCAACATGCAAGTCGATCTTAATTAAGGAAAACTCTAAGAAAGGCCATATTCAATATATTCAGACTTTTTGCAAATTTTGAGAGGGAATGCTCAATGCTAGTTATAGGAAAATTCATTTAAAAAAAATAGTAATTAATTGAAACCAAAAATAAAAAAATGCTCAAATAGTGATCCTATAATGAAATTCTAAAAGTTGTTGTTACTATTTATAAAAAAGCGCTAGTAACAAAATAAAGCAATTTATTTTCAAGTCCCAAATGAAAGTGAGACTACAAAGGTCTCAATAATTATAACGAATATGGCCTTCAGATGCATTTAAGCAGGCGGATTCCATTGACAATATTGGGAAGAATTTGAAATTCATTGCACAATCGATATACAAGTGATCAGTTGGTCAACACTTTAAGTTTGTGTTGACCGTATGATTGGATATTAACCCATTAACCCTTCAAGGACTAAGAGGACAAAATGTGTCCTCTTCAAAGTTTTCAATGGCAATTTCTTGGGAGGGTGAAACAAATCTTAATATTTGGTAAACTAAGATCTTGTAGATAAAGAAGTTTTCATACTTCTTACATACTCCAATTTTCTAATTTTGAGTGTAAAAAGTAGTTAAAAATTTATTTAGGTTATGTAGTCAAGAATATAGTCTAGTACAAAAAGGAAGCAAAAATAATGTTTTTTCATGAAAAGAGTAGTAGAAATGGAAAAAAACATGTTTGGAGATGTTTTCATTCCTTATAATGCATGTAAACAAAAAATTATTGAAAAAATAAGTTCAAATTTTAATTTTTAACAATTTTAAAAATAAAAAACTCAATCTAGTGTAGCTAACAAAAAAAAAATGATTAGAATGATTTCAAAATTTTATAAAATGTCCCAAATAATATGATAGTAATATCAGTTTTGAATTTCTAAAATTTATGCATCTATAAATTTTTATGAAATTTGTAGAGTCTAATATGGTTGGTTTTGACTTTCTACTCTTCATGTTTGAAAATGTGTACAAATTTGAGAGAGTTTTTTATTCTTCAAATTTTCAAATAAAAAAATACAAAATTTTCTTTGGATTCCAAATGAACTTTTTTTAGGGATAAAAATCCTTCATTCATCTTTTTATAAATTATGTTCTCCAAAAACTGCCTTTTCTGCCTATGAAGTTGATCATCCTAAATTGTTATAATCTAAAAATCTGACGGTCAAAATTTTCTACAATTAATTCTATGCATACTATATAAATTAGTTTATACTTTTGTCTGGTTAAAACTAAAAAATTTAAGCAGATCTATGTGTAAAAAAATATCAAAGTGGTACAATTCATTGAAATCCTCCATTGTCAAAACCGTGTTAGTCCTTGAGGGGTTCAGGACCGGACGACCACTTTTGGGTTGATATTGACACTTTTTCATTAATAGCTAGAGATTTAGAATGAACTTGGATATGGACAAAAGGGGATTGGTGTGGAGAATTGTAAATCAAATGCATTGGGACAAGAACCAGGACAATCATAACATTCAATAGCAGCACTACTAACTGCCTTCCCCCCACAAAATGGTGTGGAATATTCCACTATATCAGTAGCTATGAGGCCACATGTCAAATTTGTTAGAATGTAAGCAAAAAAGGAACTGGGTTGAACCTAATGCACACTAATGGAGGGCCATTTGTAATTTAGTTTGTTTTGCAAGTAGTTCTCTGGCACCAAAAAGTAGTTGACAAGTGTCTCCATCAACATTTTCTAAAGCATGGTATGTGTTTAGTGGTGTCAGCCTGTCAAGTTACCATGATGAAGAAAGGAAAAGGTAGGTTGGCTAAAGACTACTAAATGTTGTGTCTGTGCTAGCATGCGATTTAGGGATTGAAAAAACTAATGTAATTTGGGCTGAAAATACAAAACTCTTCCGATAAGTGAACCTTGAATTGCCTCAAAATTTACTGTGGAGGCCCAATCANAAGCTAAAACTAAACTTCAAAAAGAATTTTTCAAAAATATAAACTACTAAAAATAGTAATTTGGTAAGGTTTTGTTTAACTTAAAAAATTGGTCAAGGACACACTCTGTCCTCAGGGTCATTTAGGGGTTAACCCTCAATCACATCAAAATTAAAGTAGAACCTTTTTAAACCAACAAGTCCGGGAACCTTTGACAAGGTTATATTGGAGAGGTTTTTTTCGTTTTACAGAGGGTCATTTTTAGTCATATCCTTTGTGATTGAGACAAGTCTAGGACCGTCTGACAAGGTTACAATAGAGAGGTTTGTTGGCAACTTACAAAAGGTCCGTTTAGAGCAGTGGTTCTACTGTACCATAGACTCTCACTTCTGTATGTCCCTCTCTACATCCTTCTATACTAACATTGTTTTTATGGACGTATATAATCTTAGTGCTAATCTTATTTTATCTTAACAGTCAATTACTGACTAAACTCTTCATTTATGCAAAGCATTCAATGATTATAATTTTTCTCACTTCAACGCACTCCAACAAGAAGAGGGATGCATCGTCACAGGACCATGGTTTTATTTCTTCACATATTGCTCTACCTTTCTGTAATTTCATCATGGAGGTAAGGTAAATCATCCCATTGCGTTTTCAGGCAAGCTAGACTGCAAGCTAAACAATTTTCAGTAAATTTTCATAGGAAGAAAATAGGAATTGGCACCAAACCCAAGTCATTTCATATTTTTGGGACTTTCAAGGAATTAGTCACAAATTTTTGAAGTTGTAGTGCAGTGGTCACTAAGAGCGACGAGCTCCAAAAATGTACATTGAAGAGAGAATACCTTTCCACCCCTTTCCACCCCTTTCCACCCCTAATACTGAGGATGAATGATTGCATTTCTGTCCTATATGGAAAGATTCTTTGCCATTCATCGGACGCAAAACATCCTCAACATCGTTTAAGGGTTAATTAAGGAAAACTCTAAGAAAGGCCATATTCATTATATTCAGACTTTTTGCAAATTTTGAGAGTGAATGCTCAATGCTAGTTATTGAAAAATTCATTTAAGAAAAATAGTAATTGAAACCAAAAATAAACAATGCTCAAATAGTGATCCTATAATGAAATCTAAAAGTTGGTATTGTTACTATTCATAAAAAAAATACTAATAAAGAAATAAAGCGGTTTATCTTCAAGTTGCGAAAGAAAATAAGACTGCATGAAAAAGTCACAATATATAACAAATATGGCCTTCAGATGCATATAACTTGGCGGATTCCATTGATAGTATTGGGAAAAATT